>JAVTVY010011157.1:0-57896 GCA_036873755.1 Hanleya hanleyi | reverse complement strand
GGAGTTAATGACCGCCTTAGTGAATATTATCGTGTAATAATTTTTCGAGGTTTAGTTTTAGACCGTCAATTAAAAAACCGAGCGGCGAAGCCGCGAGGTTTTTGATGAGGTCTAAAACTAAACATCGAAAAATTATTACACCATAATATTCACTAAGAAGGTCATTAACTCCATTCTAACATGCACAATGATAACTATTTCCTCATTTCATAAGCGGAATGGCAACTTTTCTGCAAATTTATCCCGTTTTGATGCAAGACTTTCGTGACTGGTTTGCAGGCCATGCTCGCGCGTGCTGTCCGTTCACGAGCTGCAGCTGTGTGAACTCCGCCCACTGCGCAGTGAATGAACCAATCGTCGCTCAGCTTTGTAGCACTGCGTCACAAGAATGAGACGTCACCAGTTCACAACAAACAAATGAAGATTATCGTGTGATAATCTCCGTATGTTTTGAGGTCTGGACCAATCAGTGCACGACTATAGCGTGGAGCATGTTAGAATTATATTTATTCTGAGTATTTTAATGTTGATTTCATCGAAACAAAGCGACTGGTTGCCGACATATTACATTTCAAACGTTGTGGAGTTTAGTAGATAAATGAGCTTTGATGATGTCACACAGTGAACCAAAGTAATCAGATGGACAAATTAGGCTCTGTAACACTTACATGAGTTGTGTCAGAGCGACAATAATTCCATATCTCCTTTCCACATACAGGTATAATAATTGAGCTTCTGATTCTTGTGCATTCTATAAACATTATGCTTGTTGATAATTGATTAATTCTGAGAAATGGTTATGCATAATTTCTAAGAAATGGTTAATGTAGTAACCGGTATCCAGCATTTTATTTCCGGAACAAATACAGTTAGAGGGATTCGTTTAATGAATTTCCAAGATAACGCCCTTCGATACATATTACTCTGATAAACACATTTCTGATTCATATTAATTATGTTTATCAGTCCATATATAAGCAATACAGTTTCAGATTATACTTTCAGCTCTGGAAATATAGAGTATAAATTCAGTGTATTAGCTTATTTCCTAGCAAGGATTCCCCCACCTCTCAGTGAACTTTTCTCGTGGGTTCCGAAACGGGGAAAAATAGAGAGGTGAAACTTTGGAACTTTGTAGCTTATCATATTACGGTCATCTTGGGCCTATTTGCATACCCCTTCATTGATCAGAGGATCATGGGCAAATGGAAAATTGCGTCGATGTGGGGTACCAGAAAAGTGAAGTTTTCAACCTTTTTCTTCTTCAATACTTCAGCTTTTCCGGGGATTAGAGTAGGTCAAAACTATTACATTTCTCATCAGATGATTATCGACTAATTAATGTTGCTGTATTTGCGAACGCAATTGCACACATGAGAAATCGAACCGAGAAATCAGCTGAATTATTCTGGGGAAATTGCGTCATTGTGACGTCATCAGTGCTGCCATCTTGACTTATTTGACATTGTGTCATAGAACTTTACCCAAGGGTATAATTTAGTGAGTTTCAGATCTCTATATAACGATAATAATTAGGGGAGGGGAATCAGTTTCATCCTCAGGCTATGTATTACACACTCCAAACGCCCTGGCCAGATACGATTAGTCTCCAATATCTCTACAACTATGTGGAGTACTACATAGAACGGTGATCGACATTTTATTTAAAATTGAGAGCACTTCTCCCAAAATTGACCTTAGACTGTCCAGGTTCCCCCTATAAACTGTTGTTTTTCATATTCTGTCATTGAATTAAACAAATGACCAGGATCCAGCAGTTTCGACGTGGACAAGTGCCAATACTGAACCCAACCCCACCGAACCTGAGCGTCCATGGGTGGACTCGGGCGTCGCTCTGGCAGATTTCAGAACTTGGGTGGAGCAGCAAAATATCCTGGATACTATACCACCCAACGACCATGCCATGCTGTTCACAAAGTAAGCTGATATAGAAAGATTTCAGCTTATGCTGAACAACAATTGGACTAACCCATTCAGCACTAGTATTTGTGCTTTATCAAGGAAGTGACACCTTAAAAATAATTGTATATAATCAATAATTAATGCTAAACGTGTTTCTTCCTTTGCCGGCAACAACCATCTGTCTGTTGAGCCTAATTTTCAAAATTTATAATTCAAAATATTTTGTAGTTTTGGTTAGGTTTTTGTTAGGGTTAGGGTTTTTGCTAGGGTATGTTTGTATGGGTCATCGTCGCCGTATGATCAATAAGGTTAGGTGCGACATTAAACTTCAAACAACCAACCTCCGCAATCACTTCAGAATTCAGTCACTGAATCCACGAACCGAGTGAAAAGTCAACAAATACACACAAATTTGTCCACGTGAACTGTCTATTTCTGTTTCTGCCGATTATACGGATGTCTCCGTTCATATAGTGCTAACCTAAACAAGCAGCCAGAGGATGCTAATTCCCCCGCCGAAATGGCAGCAATATTTTTTAGCATTGTTCGTCTCGGGGGGATATACATGAGGGAGGCACATAGGCGTTGGATGCGGAAGGGTCTTTCTGCCTTCCCAAGTTTTAAAATCAACTCAGAACGGTTGACTGAACGTTGATTGTTTCTGTAATATAGTTTTCATGCAGTGAATCATGGAAATTATGTAACCGAGAAGCAACCCCAAGTGACATCTCAAGGCATATTATCTGCAAACCAAATTTGATGAGAAGCTGAATGCATTCTCAACCTATTGTCCGGAAACCAGGTGTCGCCAACTGTAGGTGCAAGTGGGCGAAATGCAATCCCAAACATCATCTCATGACATAGTACATGTATCAGCATACGAACTTTGAAAAGAATCTGAAGAGGGGTCTTCAAGTTATTGCCCGGACCCCAGGTGGCGCCACCCAGAGGCAGATTGGCATGAAAAACAATTCCAAGCAAGATCTATAGATAAGGGACCCACTTACCAAATACAAAAACATGGGTCTGTGCCTGAGGGGTGGCAGAATTATCTCAATATTGCAGACAACACACAAATTTCAACTCCTGCCAAAATATATTGGAGATATATATGCTCAAACACAATACATGAGGGTCGGGCGAGGGCTACTTTGGGAGATAGAGGGTGCGGCTCTGCGTCCTGGGGGTGGAGATATGCTCTCCTTGAGGGTAGTGGTAGGTGTGCTGACATGAAAGCCATAGAAAGCTCCCTGTACATGAAACAACCACACTGACACCTGCATGCCATCATCTGTCAATCTGGAAAACCACAAGGTCGAATTCAGTTCAATTCAGGAAATTGATCATATGTACAGTGTGCACACAAACCTTAGGAACTCAGTTGTACTTAATATAGTAAGTTACACGTGTGAACACAAAAGGTTCATGCAGAAGCTTTAGGGTAAATCATATGATGTGGAATTCAAATATTTGATAGCAAAATTGAAGGAAATGTCCTTCATTTAAGATGACACGAAATTCAAACCTAACAGGGGTTCGGTACTGCGGGGATTCCATTTCATATTATACTTCTGAAATAAAATATGGTTCCTGCAAAAGCTTTAGTGTAAATCATATGAAGTGGAATAGAACGACTGGACAGCAAAATTTAAGAAAATGGTGTCCTTCATTTAAAGCGGCGTGAAATTCAAAACTAACAGCGAGAAGCGGAAGAAAGAAGAAAATGACAAACACATAGCATTTAGACAAAGCATTTGGAAGTTATCGCTTGTGAAGAATTTGAATGTAAACGACGGACATACACAGAAGATTGGAACAAGACCCAGTGGCGCCACCTTAAGGTGGATCTTGCTGAAACGCAATACCAACCCACGTCTGGTCACAAGGAGTGTATATGCTAAATTTCGAAGGAATCCGACAAAGCTTTTGGAAGTTATCGCCTGTGAAGAATTTGAACAGACATCCACAGATACAAAGAGAGCAAGACCCATTTTAACTGGAACGGACACGAAGAAGCGAAACTCAGTGGCACCACCTTCAGGCAGATGTTGCTGAAATGCAGTAGCAACCAGCATCTTGTCGCAAGATATGCGTATGACGAATTTCGGGAGAATCCGACGAAGCGATTGGACTTATCACAAAATTTTTAACAGGCGTCCACGGACACAAAGAAACAAGACCCATTTTGACCCAGTGGCGCCACCTTCCGACAGATGTTGCTGAAATGCAATACCAACTAGCGCCTTGTCGCAAGGAATCCGTATGCCGAATTTCGGAACAATCCAAGAAAGCGTTAGGAAGTTATCGCTTGCGGAAAATTTGAACAGGCATGCACGGACGTCCACGGACACAAAGAAGCAAGAACCATTTTAAAGTCCCTGGCCGCATTGCGGCGGGGGACAAAAATGGTCTCAGCGAAACTCAGTGGCGCCACCTTCAGGCAAATGTTACTGAAATGCAGTATGCAACAGCGTTTTCTCATAAGGAATGCGTATGCTGAATTTCGGGAGAATCCAACAAAGCATTTGGAAATTATCGCTTGTAAAGAATTTAAACTGACATCCACGGACACAAAGAAGCAAGATCCATTTGACCCAGTGGTGCCGCCTTCAGACAGATGTTGCTGAAATGAATTACGTCCTGTTGTCCGACATAAGCAGACCTATCAACCTGGTGCAATTTTCAGAATGCAAGGCCCGATTCATGCTGAATTTCTGGTCCTGTGCCATGGTACATGTACAGAAAAATAGGCTCAGCGAAACTCAGTGGCGCCACCTTCAGGCAAATGTTACTGAAATCCAGTAAGCAACAGCGTCTTCTCACAAGAAATGCATATGCCGAATTTCGGAAGAATCCAAGAAAGCGTTTGGAAGTTATCGCTTGTAACTGACATCCACGGACACAAAGAAGCAAGATCCATTTTGACCCAGTGGCGCCACCTTCAGGCAGATGTTGCTGAAATGCGATACCGACTGGCGTCTTGTCGCAAGGAATGCGTATGCCGAATTTCGTAAGAATCCAACAAAGCGTAAGGAAGTAATCATTCGAATAGACATGCACGGACATCCACGGACACATAGAAGCAAGAACCATTTTAAAGTCCCAGCGAAAGTTCAAACTTCTAATTACGTATCTTAAAAACATCGACTATCTTTGAAATAATGCAGCCATTGAGATACCGACGAAGAATTGTAATATAGAGAATAGATTCAGTTCTTAAGAAACGATTGTATTTGTTGAATGATCCTTCCAGAGTCAATGCTATAGTGGAGAAAGAAGACATTAGCCGGTTTGCTTATTTCCGTAACTAACACCTGGTATATTGACATGTGAATATAAACATTAGTTCAAGTTTAGCTCGCTGCAACACCTCACATGGTCCTATATTTCAGATACGAACTGACGCGTTCCAACTCTACTGCAGTAGCAGGTATGTACCCTAAATAGGCTGTATATAGAATACTACGAGCACCAATTGCCCGTGATTGTTCTATCAAAATGACATGGTGTAACATCTAACATAGACTTAATCGTCCATCGCTATGATGCCCATTCCGCTCAGCTCGAACAGAACCCTCATGCGCGTCTAACATAGACTTCATCTGCCATCTCTATGATGCCCATTCCGCTCAGCTCGAACAGAACCCTCATACGCGCCACCAAACTGTTTGTTTACTTTTGGTTTGAAAGATTGACTGCTTTTGAAGACAGAAGAGTCGTGAAAGAACATGCGCCAGAATTAAGGAACATGTTACATCCACCTGATATCAATCGTGTGTGTTTCTCGATATCCATGGTACGCCATTTGGCTTGTTATTGGCTTATTTTTTAGAACATGTACGTCATTTTAGGAGATGTGAATACTGCAGCTCTGCATTAAGAACGATATAATGTAAAGCTTTGTGTATTGAATGAGGGTTCTGGACCATAGACCACTTTTCTCCGTTATCAAATTCAAATACCATGAAAGCATACAGTTTCAGCTCCACCCGAAGATACTGGTAGCTAACACATAACAAAATGGTTTCTCTATTTGATATTACTTTAACACGTGTTTAATGAATATCATATAGCAATATGCAATCTGAATTAATTCCCAAGATCCGTGACCGACAGGCTATTGATTGAACTGTGCTAATTTATCTGTGAAATGTGTTAACTCGCAGGGCTAAAACTTAACTCGATAGCTACAATTTCACTTATGGGGATTTTTTTCAGGTCTGGCTTACGTCAGCAGGACGTGTACAACATTCAGCGCTTCCATTTGCGAAGATTTATTCGATTTCATTGCTATAGAAATTGCGGCGCACGAACTTGGACACAAGTAAGTTTCTCACTTCTCAAACCATGTCCTGTGCACGTGTGCACGACAACTCCATAAATAGGGCACCAGGGTATCTCACAGAAAAATAATCCCCGACGGTGCCAGCTGCAGCCAGATGCAACATCTGGTTTGCTAAACCGTGCTAACCCACGTATACCTGGCCAGTATGGATCCATGAAATCTCTCCTTATGTAGATTTTCTCACTAGGACATTTTCCTTTCGGATATTCACCCCATGAACGTGTTCCCTTTCCTATATAGTCCTTCGGGGTTCTTTTAAACGACAATAAATAAAACTGAACAAAGATAGATATTTTTCATGCATATTTTCATTTATTTTCAGTGCAAATGTCGAAGCATATAATGCAGTTATATGAATATGACAAAGATGTCAAAGATCTAGTACATGTAGCTCAACAAAGGACACTTTAGTACAGTATAGTTAAGAAATAATTCGTTATGTACTGTGGTAAAACACCTAGAATAGATCGGGCTGCAATCGGATGAGTCTAAGTTTGGTCACGAAGGCCGTAGGCCTGAGTGATCAAACGTGAAGACTCATCCGATTGCAGCCCGATCTATATTCTAGATGTTTTACCACAGTAAACAAGAAATTATTTGTATTCTGCCATACTGAAAACGGCACAATGTGGAGATGTTTCCTGAAAAGAAAAATATTCTTGTGTATTTAAAACTGGATTAACACCCCTATACCCGACAAGAAAATGCTTAGGCCCGCCAATTATTCGAAGCAAGCAACACCTGCAAGTCGCGTGCCTGAAATCGACACGGGTTGGAGAGTCCACATTATGACAGCTGTAGGGGCATGCTAAAACGCTATTAACGATCAAAATGATGCAAGCGTGACCCTTGGGTTTAGAATACATGTGAAATTATCCCGTTATCCAATGATTGGATTGTGCACCAATCATTCGTTCAAAAAGGTTTAATGACATCAACAACTTTGAATAAATCTTCGCGAAAAAAACCCTGTTCTCCAACTTTAATTCGCTCCATGATGAACGGCAAAAGGATGTACAAGAAGATACAGGCAGACGATAAATGTTGATATCATTTCAGTCCTATTACCCTTCTGAGCGAGTTAAATTATGACGTCATATAATCCACACCGATTGGTTGTGAGGTAGGATCTGTTGGAATTAGATTCCACCTGGGTTTCCTTCTGTACATGTAATAATGTTATTTGGTCAAACACATGGGATGTGGTAGAATATATAATACTGTTTCAAAAGTATACAAATATCCATCTGAAGGATACTGGATGCGTCTACATGTACCTGACATATATATGTGGTATCAAAGTAGTCGAGCAGGGCATCGACTCGTAAGTTGCGTGCATGGTATTCCTCGAATGAAGTATCCCATCTGTGATGTCCTGCAATAGATATTTTCTTGAGCTAATTAGTATATTATGATATGGGCATTTTAATAGGATGTATATAATATATATCTCTTTGGCTTAAAAAATATCTTGTAAAGAAAAAAGCACACAAAAAAACCATGCTCATATTAATAAAAATGTAGATGAAGGAAAATTTTCAGGAGAGAAAATGTCCTAATGAGAAAATGTAAATAAGAGGAAATGTTCGAAAGAAAAATGTCGTAGTGGAAAATTGTTCATGGCGGTGAAATGTCTGCATTTCGACCATTTTTGGTCTACTATAAAGTGACGTTGGATGCAGCCAGTCATGCACGGTGCTCATAATGTCATGTACCATTAAGATGCCCAAGTTCGTTCTTGGTTAGCATAGCTATCCCGCAGTCTGTAAATTTCATAAAGTTTAAATCGACAGGGGATAGAAAAAAGACATCAGTGTGTTTAAATGCACATTTCGCTCGCTGTTTGTTCATTCTATATGATGAGACGCACGCCAGGATTGAAAGGTGTTCTCATCTGGAAAGACATATTTTCTCCGGATATCGACATTTAAATTTAAAACAAATCGTCGGCGTCTCTGTTCATGGTGTCGGATGACCAAGTTACCTAGAACTCGTCAAGATGGCTTTTGCTGTGGTTGTCGTAGCTGATTGCAGTGATGCAACAAACGAAATGCCAATTACATCCAATGGATGTTTAAGAAACTCCATTGGCCATTGAAAAAACCGGATTTCCTTTTCTAAATTTTAGCTTTCCAATTCACTTTTGGGGATTTGTAAAAAAAACGACACATAGGCAAATAAGAAAGTCCGATATCCAGCCACACGCAGGTATTCTGCTGACTGACCATTCTCCCAACGTCAGAGTTTGTACCTCCGAACCGTCGATAAACAAGACTCTGACTTCACCCCTATACAAATGTCTGGCGCGCAGCCGCATTGCGTCTTTTCCGCTGAGCCAGTGAGAGAGCGCGTTATATTTTCCGGCTGACTACGTCATCACAGCTGATAACCGCGTGGTGACGGGCGGTCATATTGTAAACAACATTTGACAGGCGAGCATTCACGCTGAGAGCTATTGTAAGCATTAATTGATAATAACCCTGGAAAATGGAACAAGCGTGCGTCTTTCAGAAAATTATATTATGGCCATGTGTATTGAATGTTATCTGTGTTTCATGTCGCCAGTCTTGAACTCAGTGAGGGAGGGTAACACAACACAAATCAAAGTCAACACAAAATATAATATTGAAAATTTACTGAGCCAAAATTACTCATCTGAACTTCAGCGAGGTATATATTATTATGTATTTATGCAACAAGTAAGTAATAAAAACAATCAGCGAAGGAGGTGGACGAGAAATATTCATCGGAACACATCATTGACCTATTTTCCTCACAGTACTAAATATTAAGTAATAAGATATCTGCAGTTAAATGTGTTTCCCTGGTTATAACCATAAATAATATTAAGATTTTGTCTGAAAATAACGGATTTCAGTTTAGCAACTGTGCTTTAATTTAATAATTGATTCAGGGTTTTTTTCAATTGGCAATTTTTTATCAAACTAACTTATTTAAATTTGCTCAAACTTAAAAATGTTTATCAAATACATTGGCTTTGAATTAAAAAATGACAATAACAGTATTATCACAATTTTCAGTATTATATTTAAAATTTATATAATAATTTATTATTATTATTTTCTTATTATAATTTACCTGTTTATAAACTTAGCATCGGATCACCGCATGAGCCTCGTCGGCGACAATAGCCGCCATGGTTTTCCCGTGTTTAATTAGCAAATCGTGGTTCTCTTCCTGGTTTAACAGTAATTCGAGGCTTGAGAAGATCCCTCCTGTAGTTTTTCTCTGTCGCAATCGCCAGGTCCAAGTTATGTGGCCTAGGGTTCGAAGTACATTTACTTGCTCGTTCATGATGGAAGTTATCTGACAGATCACAAGTACCAGTCCGGTTTTTTAAACAGGATGCCCCTCAAAGATTTGCCACTGTTCGATCTTGTCGATATACAACGCCTATGTTGATTGGCTTGCCGAAGTTACGCTGAGCTTTTCGGAAATCATCGGCCCCATTCGGTAATCTCAACAAGTTCGCTTCATTCAGTAACGGAGGCTGTTGATTGGGCGAGAGCCATGCTCAGAAAAGCTGCGCGCCGCAATTACCCCCACTTTGACATCAGAGGGTATATACGACAATAGGGGATATACAATCTGATGCCATGAGAATGCTGACTGACTGACACATTCGCTTTCTCAATAGGCCATCATGGTTACTCAGCAACAGCAATTGTCTGATGAAACGTATACCTGTGAAAGATTAAAATTTGTCTGGTCTCGCGCCGTGACTGAAGTCAACAATAAAACCTGTTAACCACAAGTATTGTAATTATATATTCGTATTAAAATTTTTATACATATATAGATATTTGTATACACCAAACATCTGTAATACCGTTCATTTTATTGTGATCGTATACGAAGAGACTAAATTGACAGCATTCTTTGTCTTTTTCTATTATTGGAGTAAGCATGCATAATTCTTGTGGTTAAATTATCAGAGAACATGTAATTATTTCTCTCCATTCAGTCTAGGGGCAAGCCACGACGGGGAAGGCACCCCTCAGAATACCTGTCTCTTTTCTGACCGTTACATCATGGCCTCCATCAGCGGTTCCTCGGATGCGTCCAATGCTGTTAATCCGTGGTATTTTTCCAACTGCTCTGTGGACTACTTTCGGGACTATGTTGCGAATTTGGATGCGTGAGTAGATTTACGTCACATAATCTGTTTACTCTTCCATCCATTCAACTTAATAAGAGCTTTAATGACCGGTAAATCTGAAATTTTACATATTCACCTATCTTAGGTTTCTGTGAACATTGTTTTCTGAGATACAATTCGAGTCTGAGAGTACGTGTAAATATATCGCCACTTATTAATGGTCATGCATTATAGGCATCAGACCGAACATTCAATTCTCACACGTCGTCCACAAACGAATTTTGCATCAATAATCGAAGAATGAATTCCCAAAATGAATGGCATGAAAATTGAAAAAAACACGGCTGCCTGTAATAGTGTAAAAGGGGGGTGGTGCTGAAACACTGTGAAGCTGCTCCGGTGCTAGGCATGACGTCACGCGTACCGAGGTAGATCGGTTAAATATAGAACGCAATAGCCTAAAAACGTGTCATGAGTTAATTATTTCGGCGAAATAAAGAACAGAGTAGCTCGGGTACGTGCCATAAGTTCATTAGCTCAGCTAAATCTAGAACGTGATAACCAGAGGACAGGGACTGACAAGGGGTTGCTAGCGCGTGTCATGCTAGCGGTGAATTCCGGCCGGTCTTCGACCGTCTTGTACTGCGTACCTCGTCTCGCACGAATGGTTGTAGTACCATCAGTAAGGTAGCATGGCTAATTTTTGTTCTTCAATGGGATGGGCTACAGGGATGAAACGCACGTCGCTGGATAGCCAGGAGAGAGGAGAGTCGTTCGATCGCCAAGATGATATCATATGAATTGTATGACTTTTGCTTCTTTATCTCTAGAACGGAAGGCGTTATAGAGGCGAAACTTACACCGTTGGATAGCCTCGGATGACGCGTATAATTTCGTCACAGTGACGCCATAATATAAATTAGACGTATTTTGGCAAATTCTTGGCAATAGGTTTCCGGAAATGGAAACTTCTGTTTTCACGCAGTGTAAGAGGTTAGAGAGTGAAACTTGCCCCATTGGATTGGAAATGATGAAAAATAGAGAGTTGGAAATTTTGAACGCGTAAAGAAACAAAGGAACAAAAAACTGTTAATCGCTTTATTGTCAAGGCTATACATATGATGTACTACCAGTGGTCTGCATATAATCCTTTAAAGGGGAACCCAAACGGTAATAAAAAATTTGAGTAAAATTCCATTTACCGCATATAAATACTTCAAGCAGTTCCTGAGATGTTGGATGTTGAAGTATAAATCTGTTATTAAGGAAATATATGCAAATAAGATTTTGTGATGTCACCAAGTAAACTCATGATAATGAGCTAACTTCATGCTAGTATAATCAGAGATATCAAAATTTAATCTCTTTCAAGTTTATAATATTGATTATCTATAATCTAATGCAAAATATTTGACTTTATTTTTGGAAAAATTCCCTTTATTTTAGAAATGCGGTTACCATGGCAACCAGTTACTAAGGGCTTTATTTCTCAAGTTTTGCAGGTTATGAAATATTTATTACTGAGTACTCAGTAACAACGGTCAATGTTATTCATGTTCATTGAAAACATGACTTTAACCGTTTAAGTTCCCGAGATAAAGCGCTGGTTCCCTGTTGCAATGATAACTGTTTTCTGAAACTATTGGTTACCAAGTGATA
Source organism: Hanleya hanleyi (assembly GCA_036873755.1). Classification (NCBI taxonomy): domain Eukaryota; kingdom Metazoa; phylum Mollusca; class Polyplacophora; order Lepidopleurida; family Hanleyidae; genus Hanleya; species Hanleya hanleyi. The sequence goes on along the minus strand of JAVTVY010011157.1, from coordinate 45,849 downwards.
AAACTGATATCCAATAACCTACCAGGAAAATATACCATTATTTGTCTATCTAATTATCTCCATTTCATCGTGCGACATCACCAACGCTCATTTGCATGCCAAATTTGTACCAGACCAAAACTTCGTTGAATTACGATATCTCAGCAGCCAGTAGAAATATTTTCATGAAATCAATTTTAAAATTTTCAGAAAAACATATGTCAACAAATTCTCTCTCCCACGGAAGTTTAATTTGTCCATTTGGGTTCCTCTTTAATTAATAGATGATAATTCGAGAGTAAGTACTAAAACGCAATCTCGATATTCAACTGGATCTTTCTCACATTGTTCATCCGCAGTGGTCATCTACTTCACTGTTTTCTTCCGTTACAGATGTGTTGTCACAGAAACGTATTGAATAAACATTTTCAGAGGTTAATTGCCTGCCTGGAAACATCCTCATAGCCCATATCGTATCGAGTTTGTTTTCACAATTTCCTGGTGAATATGATCATTTGAGCGCATGCCATTTCATCCCTTGATCGTAATTCATTTGGCGCAGTATCATCTTAGTCATCTTCGTTAGCCATTTCACGCGGTTAATTTTTACCGTAGCCTAGAATCAAATACTGGTGTTCCATCTCTTCAGTATCTGTACGGTATAGGCTTGCAAAACAGTTCTTTCCAGACATTAGATTTGATGCGCATGTCTGAATTAATGGATGGACCTATTATCACAGGAAATGCGCTATCTTAGCAGCCACTCTCATCGTCTGAAGCGCATTTTCCCTTGCGGCCCAGTCTGAGCCATGTTCGCTCCGGCCAACCGATTACCACATTCCTCGCTTAAACTTGTCGTTATTTCTGTCGTCTTTACACCAAGATGGACGAGTGTTCGGATGTGATTCATATCCCGCTTGCGCATTGTGTTCGATCACCTCAAGCTCCTCATACGATAGAGGGTAGTACACTGCTGGGTTCCGAGTAGGAGCTACATAGGACACAGAAATCTGGGGAATCGTCCGCTACTGACACGGAGCTTTCGTATGGAGAGGATAGGGCGACAGTTGGTGTTGGTTCGTGTCATTCCACGACCAATCTTGTAAGAGTTTATTCGGGGTATTACATCGGTGACCAGTTTGTTCTCCATCGCTGTTTGAGGTTTCAAATCCACGAACAGGTGGTCATAGGGCTAGGTCACCGCATCCTGAAAAGTTCGCATGACATGAGTCGTATCTTGAGAACAGATTCTTCTCCCTCACTTTTTTAGTTGTTGCTTGTCAATAGGATTGTTGAGCAACATGGAGTATTGACAGTTTAAGGCGATATCCCGAGGGGCTTTCCCCTGGGGGAAGAGATTCTAGATTAAATAGATGACCGATAAATTCCTGTCTTGTGAGTCTTTAATAAATAGATCGGCTAATGATTCGTCCCCTTTTACAGCGCCATTTACAACACCTGCTTCTACGTCTCGACGATATGTCGGGCCGCTCACCGACATCGTATAAGGATGATGTAATACTTTTGTCTGAGACGCAGATGTTGATGATGGAGCTCTTTCAGAGCTCTTGGAGCCGTACTCTGAGCTCTTGCATATAATACGACCTACAGCGGCGAGCCTTCGTTATTCGAAGGATGTGAAAGGAGACGACAGCCATGGCTTATGCATGTCTTTTCTGCTCAAATTTATTCTCCAGGCCACTAAATCTACGTAATTACAAGCGTCTGGTCCGTCATTCGTAATTCAGCCGACGTCCATTAGAGAAATATCCGCGTCCATAATCCAAAGACCTATTCCATATTCCATATAACAGTATTAGCACCAAATTCAAAAAGACAATCATAGTATACATAAACATAGGCTTGTTTCCTGCAAGAGAGAGGCGGTCAACAGTTTTCAATGATGCCGGCAAGACATCGTGATATTCCAAAAATATCAAATCAGTATCGCTGATCAGTGTTCTTAATCCATAATATTCGTTGTAAAGTCGTCATCTAAAGAATGATGTATCTCAATCACGCTTTGATTGTGACTGTTCATATGAGTACCATGAGGATCTTGAAGTACATGGGTTCATACGGCCCCTAGCCCCGGGTTAAGCAGAATTAGACACAAGTTACGAAACGTAACGCCATAGATCTTGCACGTTACCGTCGTATTTTGCTATCAGCATGCGGTATGTATCGCCAAATTTGAGAAACTATGAGTGGAGGCGCTTGGTGGTGTAGCCCTGTTTTATAAGTTTCTGCAACAAAGTTTTGTGACGATTAAAATCGTCACATTTAACACAGGATCTAGCAAATGCTACTAGGCGTGATATGTATACGCCATATGCAGGTCCCACTGGAATATTACTGTCCAGAAAGGGATAGTTTACGATGTCGAAATTGTAATCATCTCTTTTGTCATACAGTCGACGAGAAAGAAAGCCTGCTTCATTTTTATAGAGATATAGGTCTAAATATGATGTGCCTGTAGGGTTATCTGTAGTTTCCTTCAAATCCAGTGAAGGTGGATATATATCCTTCACTGCGTCATTTATATAGCGATTATCCACAGCGAGAAGATCGCCTATATAGCGTTTGGTGAATGAGAAGGAACGGGCTTTGAATGAATCGGTTTTTGAAAGCGCCTGCATATAGCCATATTCATAAGAGAACAGATATAGGTCAACCAACAGGGGTGCACAATTAAACACTTGCTTTCTATACATGATTACAACACATATAAGGGAAGTGGGAAGAGGTGCCGACATACTGCGTCACATGACTTCACAGAATAGTCTTTTGGTTAACCTATTCTAAAGCACATACCAAGAATACGTAGACAAATGTCGAACCACAGATAACGTACAAGCTGAACGTATGCACGAAGAAGGGGTACGATCAACACCTACGTCTCAGACAAGCGTATTAGATCTCCCCTATACGATGATTGTGAGCGGCCCCACAGGTTGTGGAAAAACCTCGATGATCATGACATTTTTGGAGGAAGCTCAATCGAACCCTTCTCCGACGCGTATCTTATTGGGCTAGAGTCAATGACAGACAGCTTATGAAATTACACGACTAAAAAACGTGAGCGTCATTCTCGGCATTTCCCAGGATATCTCCTCGATATTACTTCGATCCGGCGCAAACCAATGTCGTCGTCCTGAATGATTTGATGGGTGTTTTTGAAACGAAAAATAGCCGATCTATCACAGGAATCTATCGGTCATTTCCTTAACCCGGAATCTCTTCCCTGAGGGCAAAGTCTCTCGAGATATCGCCTTAAACCGTCAACACTTCGTGCTGTTCAACTAAACTATTGGCAGACAACAAATACAAGCGTGGGAAAGAAGAATCTATTCTCGAGATAGGACTCATTTCGTGCGAACTTTCCAGGATGCGGTGACTAAGCCCTATGGATACCTGTTCGTGGATTGGAACCTTATACAGCGGGAGAGAACTGACTGGTAACCGATGTAATACCACGAAATAAAATTTCATACAAGATTTGTTTTGGAATACCACGAACCATCAACAACTGTCGCCCTATCCTCTCGATGCGAAATCTCCACGTCAGTGGCTATCGATCACCCACACTACGCAAGCGGGACATGGATCGTTCACCGTGGTTTGAAGACAACAAAAATAACGGAATAATTCAAAGAGAAATGTGCCAATCGGTCGACCGGAACGAACGTGGGTTAGGTCAGACTTGGGCACAAAAAAAAATACGATTCCGGCGAGGAGAGTGAGGAAAGTGACTGAGAAGAAAGCGCAATTCCTGTGGAAATAGGTCCATCCATTAATTCCCACAAGCGCATCAAATACAATGTCTGGAAATAGCGGTCTGACAAGCCTGTAATGCCTTTTAAGAGCGGAAACATCAGTACGTTGCGGTAAAAAATGAATCGCGTAAAATAGCTAACGATGACCATATCCCGGTAACGGAAAAGACACTGTGCCAAATATAATACGACCAAGGCATGAAATGGTACGCGCTGCTAAATAACCACATTCAACAAGAAATTTATGAGGTTATCTTGGAGATCGAACCACGCGCCTCTCTCTTAGGTACCGAGCGACGTGAGTTTCTCGTGAGCAAAACAAGAACTGAGAATCCTCAATTCGCAGAGCTATAGCAATTCGTCAGAGTAAATTCGTCATGGTCCCATCAGACAAAGCTTCAAATAATATAATATTGATATGTAAATATTACTATTACCAGGTGCTGGTTAGTGCTGGGTAAGGAATTGAGTGTAAGCATACATTCATCAAATACATCTACTTCTCAAACTGCATTTACTCTGGAAGGTTTATTTAACTATCACAAAACGTTTCTCAGGAAAAGACGTATTTGTCTTCCAACCAATCATAACGACATACCAAAAGTATACAGGATGCATAAATCGCCATGCAAAGCTAGATTCATAGCTGGTTATAAACGCTGCATCACCAAGCTTCTTTCAAACCTGTTGGCAAGGGCCCTTCAGGAGGTAAAGCCATTTGGAAAAGGTATTGCGCCACTATTTCTAAAAAGTCTGGCGTTGAATGTTTGTGGATAAAAACTCAAAATATCTTACGGAAGAACTTGATGCTAAAGGTCACATACGGTACAGACATGCATCCACATGGGAGTTCGCGACTCTCTATACCACGATCCCTCATCAGGACCTTTTTGACCGTCTGCGTTCATTAACGGTAGCTGTATTCAGGAATATTGATCGCCGATATATTAATGTCAAAGCCATAAAGCATTATTTAGCGCTACTAGTTACAAGGGATATCACTCATGGGATGTTTCTTTGTTCACAGAGTTGCTTGAATTCCTCATTAAAATATCTGCGTGAAATTTGGCAACACAATAAATCATCAACAGCATATAGGTATATGTTCTTTTATGAATATGACTTTCTGATAGCAAAATACGAGCGTAGCTTGCAAGATATGTGGCGTTACATTTCGTAACTTGTGTCTAATTCCGATAACCCGAGGCTAGGGGCCCCCAAAACCCATGTACTTCATGGGGTTCATATGAACACTCACAATCAAAGCGTGACTGAGATATATGATTCTCTAGAGGACGACTTACCAACGAATACCATATGGATTAAGCATCCTGATGAGCGATACGGATTTGACATTTTTGGAACATCATGCTGTCTTGTCGACATCATTGAAAACTGTTGACCGCTTCTATCTTGCTGGAAACTAAACTATGTTTATGTTTACTATGATTGTCTTTGGTCTATTGTCTATGGTGCTTAAGCTGTTATATGGACTGTGGAATAGGTCTTTGGATTATGGACGCGGATATTTTTTAATGAACGAAAGTTGAATAATGAATGACGAACCAGACGCTTATAATCATCTCTTTATCCCCTCCCGTTCCAGAGATACGAACATTTTTCTGAAAATTTTGAAAACATTGACCGAAAATTGAACGGTATTTGTTCAAAAACGAAATGTTCAGGATGTTACGTGTAAAATTACAAATTCTGCCTATTTGCTAGTATATTTCAATGAAGTTTTCGGGGGGAAACCTCCATTAGCCATGCTACCTTAGTGAGAGTACTACAGTCATTCGTGCGAGACGATATGCGTAGTATAAGACGTTCGAACACCGCCCGAAATTCGCTGCGAGCGTGACACGCGGAACGGCAGCCCCCTTGTCAACCCGTGTCCTCTGGCTATCGCGTTCTATATTTACCCGATCTGATGAATTCATGACACGTCCTGGGGCTTCTGCGTTCTATGTCAATCCGATTGAAATAACCTATGACGCGTCCTCGTGCTACTGTATTCTATATTTAGCTGGTTTGTTTCGGTACCGTGACGTCATGCCGAACACTGCAGCAGATCCACAGCTCCAAAGCTCTAAATCTGCAAAGTGCTACTAGTTGTCAACAGTTTTAAATTGATAATTAAACAACGCGCTAACACGATCAAAATTGGCTTGATCAGTGTGTTGCGTACACGATCTGTATATATCTGTATCTACGCATTTTTAACCTGATGTCTTTTTGACATCGTTGAGAACTGCTGACCGTTTCTCTCTTGTAAGACGCTCTATATGGTAGGCCCTACGTTTGCTGGGACTGTGGTTCTAATAATGTCTCATGGATGGGTATTTTGATTTGGAAGCGTTATTTTTTCATGGGTGGCGGTTGACTAATGAATTTAGGATCTGACGCTTGTATCTAAACTTCACCAACACATTCGATGTATATTTACTCTAAGTTTTGCAGCGTCGAGCTTCAGATTGCCCGTTTACCTGACAAGCTTAATTACTATTTACAGAAACAATAACAACTGCCTGTTAAGCGAAAGTCCGGAGTATAATGACACGGCATTGGAACAGTACCTTCTGAGTCACCCGGGACAGTTCTATGATATAGATACACAGTGCAAGTATATTCTGGGTAACGAGTCCTTCATGTGTAGGGTAAGTCCTTTAGATTCCCAGTTAACTAACAACGTTAAGTATTTCATTATTAAAATTAATTTCCAAATCGTTTCAAAGAGTTGGATTGCGGTTTGGATGAGAGATTGCTATGTACTGATTATGTATGTAGCCCAATTTTAGTGTTGATTGAGCGAGGAATAAACGATTCACAGAATCTTGTCGAATTATGGACATGATATCAAGAATACTGGATGAAGTTTTGGTCTGTCCACTCAAAATAAAAACAAAATATGTAATAAGTCATGGTTCTACAAGCGAATTATACAATTTGAGCCCCTTACCATTTCTGTTATTTCAATAATTGAGGTTCTGTGAGTATGCAAATACATTATTTATGGCATTATCTCGATTGAAATTAAATCCACCAATGTACATTTACGTAGATGTATAGAACCACAACTATTTTAGTAGAAGGCGTAGATAGGACTCAAAGTTGGTTTTAGCTCAAATTCAGGGAACCAAAGGATTATTATTATTTTTACCGAAATTTAGTTCTGCACTGTGCATGGTAACAATGGAATATACTCGATGAGCCTAACTTATCCCATCGACCCATTTTATGGGGAATCCATTCATAAACATCATATATAAACGTCCTCCATAAATGAAATACTACACATCTTTCTATAAACTCAACTTTATGAACATCGAGAAATGTTTATTCCTGTATAACAAAAATAGACGCATGAATTTATTGACATTTTGAGATACCCGATTTAAATGTCGACTTATTTTCTCAACTTATAATATATAACCGTCTCCATTTTATGTCATCTCGAAATATCGTCTTAAATATCTGGCAATGTCGACTTGTTATCTAGAATTTTCGACTTAGGGACCGTTCAAAATTTATCTTGAGGGGGGGGCCGGTGGAAATTCAGCTGATGACCCTAAGTTATGTGTGACCCCCCCTCCTTTGGCTGGAAGGTTACCAGTGACCCCCCCTCACCTGATACCATATTTATCAATGACCCCCCCATCTCACCACAAACACACGCCCAATTCCAACGAATCCAGGTCATTTCCCCCAGTGGACATTTCCTCCAGCGGACATTCCCCCCATGGACATTTCCCCCGGTGGACATTTCCTTCAATGGACATTTCCCCCACCCTATACTTTTAGGTTATTTTGAACATAATTTTTAAATAATTTGGCACATCATATATTATATAGAACATTTTTAAACAATAAAATGGATCACATATAAATCATATATTTTAACATTTTAAGAAAACATATCACATTGTGGTAAAATATGCAGTGTGGAAGACCGATTGAAAACACGTTAATAACATGAAGAGCTATTCGTTGATAAAGTGATTCGCGGTATGGTATTATACATATGAAAAAGTGACAGGGAACGGGACACAGTTCTGCAGTACGACATTAAACTGCGAGAAGCTCGGAGATTACATTCTGTATGATGTATTTATTCGCATTCACCGGTTTGAGATAAAATTATGTCATACTGCATCATGATGACAGATAATACTACATACAACCGCTCAGGGAAACAATGAGGTTATGTTTGTTATACTGACACAGAGATAAACTTTACAAAAATTCGGACGAATCCGACATGATTAATATCATGCATTCATCATGTCGGCTTCACTACAAAAACCCTGCAAAAAATAGACGATGTTTTATTATTATAAAACTATTAAAATAATTATATTTTATAGTATTATCCTCATCATGACATTAACTATCGTCAGTACAACTTGTCTTGTAGTACGCCACAATTTATTTCTTCAACTTTGGGGCAGCATAAATTATTGAATGGTTTGTTTCAGTCTCAAAATGCAGGCTATTCATTTAGCTAGTCAATGTCCACAATGTCCAGGCTGCACTGCACCTGGGTGTGTTTAGATAAAGGATTTGCTAGATGCACTGTGTAGTAACTCAAATCTAGCTGGTATGAATAGGGGCCTAGATTTTAATACATCTTGAGAAGAGTAAATATGATTATAAAGCCATTTACCGGTCTCATGTCCTACTACACTACAGGAGGTTTGTACACAGATTAATGCTAACAGAACATAGGTCTATCTATGGTACTGTATGTTGTTTAGGCTTATGATAAACCATAGAGCCTACTGTGTGTCATGACTGTTTTAGTAGGCTCCATGGATAAAGAAAGCCGTGTTCTGATACAAGTGTTTCCTGATCTAAAGTCCAGCCTGGTTCTTCGACCTAAAAACATGAAATTCATACAGAAGCTCAAGAAATCCTAGCTGAATAGCTGTCCATTTATCATCATCATTTATCAAGTTACTGATGACCCCCCCTCTACACACAGTCTAGTTACACATGACCCCCCCTTCGTAGGGCTCGAAGTTATTGGTGACCCCCCCTCAAATTCCACCGCCCCCCCCCCCCTCAGGATAAATTTTGAATGGTCCCTTACTATCTCCAAATGTTGATATTTCGAGAATAAATATTTCCTCTACTAAACGCTACTAAACGCCCTGGAAGAATTTGGACCATTCTCTCGATTTGTGTATTGTTGTGTAAGTTTTCTTAGAGTGTGATGTCAATGCGAATATTTGGAAATATCTGCTGCAATCATGAGAGCAGTATAAGATAGGATAAAATTTATTGACCAAGATACACAACCTTTGCAGACCAGAATCATATACAACACACATTCATGAACATATTCACATTAAGAACATTAATAAACCAACGGTACCGGTACTGGGAAACGGATACTCACTGTAATCTTTAAGTTTCACAGATTATCATATACATGGCCCTGTTCATCAAGAAGCTCTTAGAACTGTTCCCCAGTACCATTCTGTTTAAGAAACCCTCCGCGCAGAGGATCTTGTGTAAATTCAAAAATGGCAGCCATGTGGGGGTATCAGTTATGTCTTTTTTCTTCAAACGTTTACTTTCCCGCTGAAAACAAATGTACCAAAACTATTTTATTTAACCTCAGATGACTATTTTCTAAATCAGTATGCAGTGTTTTTTTTAGAAAATTGCATAACTGAAAGATTCGGAAATTCAGATCGTAAAGTCGGAGAAAAATCACTCTGGCGTCATCATGGTCTCACTGTGACGTCATCTGGCCTCGGCGAATTAGGGTTTTCCGCAGGCTGGGTAGGTGTCATTTCAACCCTATCCTGAAATATTTTGCTTACTTCTTGTGCTAGGGGGTTGAACTTTTCCTCAATATAGCTTGGTCTAAACTTATACCAAAAAAAAACTCTGAAAAAATCCAAGATGGTCCCTCTGATGACGTCACAGTATTATTTTTGGTCGATTTTTCGGTCAAATTTTCCGAGTTTTGTATTTATACTATTTCCCGCAAAAACTACATGACGGAAGTAGGAAAATAATGTTAGTTTGAGCACTTTTAGAGGCAGCGAGCAAAGCTATGAAAACAGCTTTGTAAGTATACTCCCATGGTTGCCATTTTGAATTTGGTCATTATCTTAACCCGAGTGATATGCAAATAGATTCAAAATGGGTGTAAAGTATTAGGCTATGAATTGAAATCCCTTGGTTTTGATAAATTTGTTCAATGAGCTAAAATGATGTCTCGAATTATACGAACAACATGAAAAAGTGGGATATTCAAATGATCCTACATGATCCTGCAATTTTTTAATTTGATCATCAAGTCTTAATCTGAAGGATGTGAAAATAGATTCAAAATGGGGTGAGGTGCTATGACTAGAGACCCCTTAGTTAGAGCTTGTGTCACATAGTCGGTGTACCAAGTATCAAGTTGGAATTCCGTCAATGAAAATAATCCAGTAAGTTTAGGCAATTTAACTCTTCTTTTTCCTATAAATACTGTCCCATGGCGGCTATTTTGAATAACGTCATTATATCCAAATATCATTTGGCCATTCATCAAAGTGTCAATCACCAAGGTGTTGATCCTGGACTTGTAAAAGTCACATATATGCAGTTCGTTTGCTCGTAACAAAGAGATGCCAGCAATCAAACATTTTGTCATCTTTCTGGGGTCTGGCTGGCTGACTGTAGGAAGGGAGGTTTAGCATTATATAAAAATTTTTAAAAAATGTGGACAAGGATAAGAATCTTTGCTTTCAAAGAGTAATATTTACAGCTGAGACCGCAAAATTCCGGAAATCGTTTTACCAAGATTTTGAGGACTTTATAATTATCGAGGTTATGTCAAGTTTTCTCATACAATATTATAGACTGGGATCAATAAATTTACACAACGTTTTGCATTGGACTGGGATTAAAATTACACAAGGATCAAAGCTGAACGGATTCTGTTTATAGTCCCCTTGTTTTAGCCTTTGACAAAATCGATTACAAGACGAGAGCCCCTCTATAGACTGAAACAGGCTTTCCCAGTTGAACATGTTTTGATCATTAGTGATTGTTGGCATTTTGACCTCATAATGGATAAACGGGTATAGCGCTATTGTGTTTCCAGTGCCCTACCATGCATATGATAATCACGGGGTTACCTGATATATAATAACGGCGTTACCCGACACGTTACAATCTTTGAATGCCTTCTTCCAACATAATGCAAATTCAGCAGAATGACATTAACGCGACCACACTTTTCTCTTGCAATAATTGCTGTTTCATCGTCTGTACAAACTTGGACTTTACTTAGCTCTATCTGGCCTGTGAGTTTTAGGACCTATCCTGGCCTGGGGTGGGGGGGGGGGGGCGAAATGACCTCCCTAATTATTTTAGTCATCTTGAGTCTATTCACAAAACACCCCGAGCAGAGGATCATGGGTAAATTCAAAATGGCGGCCACGTGGGGTACCAGAAAAGTGATGTTCTTGTCATATAAGTGGGAAAAAACTATTTTATTTCACATCACATTAATATTTACTAATTTATCATGCAGTTTTTGTGGAGAAACTGCACAAATAAAAAATTCGAAAAATTTGACTGAAAAATCGACCAAAAAATGCCATTTTTGAAAATGACGTCACTGTGACGTCATCATAGCGGCCATGTTGGCTCTTTTTGCATTTTCTGGTAGAGCTTGTGGTAAGTTTCAACCCTCTAGCTCGAGGGGTAAGAAAAATAATTATGTAACAACCGGTCCCAAAAAGCCCAGGCCAGATAGCTGATCAACCTTACACACTATCGTTATTCTGCATTACAGATTTGTTTGCTGTATGTTCATTCTGAAACCGTCTTTTTTCTCCAGAAATTATCCTTCGTCGTATAAGTACATATTTTCTGGAAATAAATACAGCAAATATTGTCTCTGTGTATGACAGAGTAATGAAAAGCAAACTATATGATAAATGAAGACCTCCACTGTTTGATTGTAGCGAATTACTTTAACCGCTTATTGAAAAGCTGCAATGATCATTACGTATCACGACTTGCATGTATACGGCTATATAGCTGAAATATTGCTGAATACGACGTTAAACCTTAATTCTCTCTCTCTCTCTCTCTCTCTCTCTCTCTCTCTTCGAGTTAATAGCTTAACGGTTTCTAACAACACTGTTTATTTATAAATATTCTTCACATGAGCAAGCGCATGTGTATAGACTCTAAAACAGTTTATAACAACACGGGAATCATAAGTGAGGAATATAGCAAAATACAGGGCTAATAATAATAAGATAATCGGGATATAAATCAATCCATTGAAACGAAGTCTCGGGGTTAGGTCTCTGGTAGACTAAATTAAATCTGACCAGATTACAGTAAATTTAACGGTTTTGACAACAGTGTTTGTTTGCACATTGTTCACATGCACAAGTGCATTCGTATAGACCGTTAAACAGTTTCTAACAGCATGGAGATCATAAGAGACGAATCGAATAATCGGAGTATAACTCCAGATATTGAAATGAACAGTCTCGGGGTTAGAGCTCGGGATACTTAAATAAAATGTGGTCAGGGATTATCCCGAATGGAGCTAAATATCCATGACAACCAGTTAGAGATGACGAGATGGGAATGTATATGATGTAACTATATTTGGTAATGCACTCCAGTATAACACTCATAATAATATTCAGACAATTTCGAAGTTTCTAAATTTTTTCAATTTTTGCTATTAATCTGTAACATTAATTATCATTAAATTTCAGGACAAAAATAAATATTTCAGAATTTTTATATAAACTAGAGCCTATAGGCTTTGGGATGTAATCTACGATGGATCTGCTCATCGTTCACAGTAAAAGATTGTTTGTATTAGTGGATCATTCTGTTCCTAAATATTTGCGACATTCATGGAATATTGCAAATATGGAGATGAGAAGCTTTAGGCAGATAGAATCATCACAAGGGACCACACTAGGATGGTCTACAGACCGAAGTGTCGGGTAATGAGCATAAGCCCCTACCTACACTGCATATGGGTCTCGAACTTGATCTCCATACCATCATATTGGTCCAATATAATTCTATAGCGTTAGGTAGCTTTGCTGCCAATGCAACTACGCGCATACTCCATGTCCGTTACAACACGTGCTGGAAATCAATTATCTTTTGTCAGCGATAGTTTATAAATTTCAGCCAACCACTTGTCGAGACCTATAGTAAGGGATAAATTTCCAATATGACGATGCTGTATTAGCATCGGAATAAAAGACAGACTGTATAGCATCTGAACATAGACCTGAATAAATACTGTGTAGATTAATAATTTAGCATTGAAGTTTTTTGATCATCATGACCGAGGTGCAAAGGTGGTTGCTGTGTCATATAGAAAGTGGCATGACTTGGTCTCGTATGTCGAAATTGTCAGGGTTCGATCGGGTTACAGATGAAATATACAACTTTTGACTTTAAAGGACACGGAGGAGTGGATTTACCATCGCGAATTTGGGGTGTATTAATACGGATGGATTTCGGTTTACCAATTCAGGACAACAGGCTTCACCTCCCATCCAGCTGGAGTGTAATAATGCAGCGAGATCATGTGTCTCAGTTTATACATTCATACATGTGCAGGTATCCAGTGACATTAATCGAGTCAAGGCCTCGTTTGAGAGAATAGAATGTTTATTTCCATTTTTATCAATACTTATAGAGAAACTGGAAATTGAGCTTTTCTTCGGTATAAGTAGATCTTTTGCAACATCTGCAGAAATGAAAAAAATCGGACGGGAACAATTATCACTGGTACATAAATTGAATGATCATCAATGCTGTTATCCACAGGTGTTTGTCAGCTGAATTACCTGGGAGTTATGGTCAACGATAAACAACACAAGATGAATCACTCCCCCTCGACCTCCGACATAATCTGTGTACATTTTTACAGAAATCTGTTTACCTCTTTATTTCGCATCCTTATATATTCCTTAGAGGCTTGTTGTGAATGCTGTCACCCAGAAATTCTTGTAATCCGTCAATTATGGGCCGTAAATCATCCAAAGACGCTGAATTTTAGCAACTTTAAAACTACTATTACTATTAAACTTGACAATTTTGTTTTATTGCAGTACAGTGCTCAAGGCCAGACTTGGCACTGATTGGTAAATAAATCGAACAAGAACAACAACACGTGCCTTTTTGCTATGGCGGGATTACAACACAGGGCGATTTTGTTGCTCTGACCGTCGTGTGACTGTTTCATAAAAAGTGAATTTCCCTTAAAATATAGGTTTTTGAGTTGTTTTATTGACCAATTAGCGTCAAGCGTGGCCTAATCTACGCCCGGTGATTCCGGGACCACGTGGAAATGCAGGGGAAAAGTTTCGTGAAATCAGGGTCATTGACTGATAAATTCCCAGTGTTACGTCCAGGGCTTAAAACAATAAATAAAAATTCAGTAAAACAAAAAATCCAAGCAATTGGAAGTGGTACGGTCTTACGAGGCAGGGTTGGGGGGCTACTATCATAGCGCTTCAGGCGAGTGTCGAGGGACCGCCTGGACCCCGGAAGCTCCTGGGATCTAGATCCCCAGAGGCGCGATCAGAGCGATTTCTGGTGAATAAAATCACTCTACAATGAAGTGTATTTTTAGTTCTTCCCTAATTTTTTTACCATGAAAACGCAATCGATGATGTTTTTCTGTGATGCTGAATTAGAAAAATATATGTAAAGTAAGCTAGACATATATTTTAGCCGATATAAATTGATATGGGCAATGGGGTGTTACTTCTAATACCCATTACGAAGTAAGAGTATGTAACACTTTAAATTAAGCCTCAAACTGAATCCCGATTTGCGAGACATATATAAAATGTCACATCTCTTGAAATATAATCGGGTGGGTCTAACAAAAGAAAAAAATAGTTGAGAAAATACTGAATTAATATTATCCTGTATGGTATAAAAGATTCGTTCTCATCGAGGCGTACAATGTACATTCCAAAAGAAGATTTTTTTCCATCCTCAATTGTGTTGCGGAAACCTGTCGCTGATGTAGCTATAACGGAGAAAAGTATCGGTAATGAAAAACTTATTAGCCCATTCTTCCTAAATATTTACATAATAACCAAAAATTGTCTAATGTGATAACAAACGAGAAGGATGCAAGATAATTTTACCGATAGCACAGAAAAATATATAAGATAAATATTCTGATTCTTTTCTCATATCGCCCAAAGTTATCAACAGTTTTACAGTCGCCTTCAAAACAGATCACATTGTGGAACGCAAATAGAATACAGATCTAGAGTCAATGGAAGAAATTCTTGCATAAAGCATTCACTTTTTGCACGAGAAAACCGGAAGGTGAAATTGAAGACCGAAGAACTCCCTGCTGTTGACCTTGTTGTTTTGGCAGCACGCGGACCTCGGAGAAAGCACTCTTTTGTGAAGACGTCGCGAAAGATTTCATTCTAATTTAGAGCATATAAAATCATGTTTTGAGATCGAATATAAAGTTGATTGTAATAGAAAGAAGAATCTGGGGATAATGAAGATCAATCTTCGTTGTCTTCGGTAAATGCAATGTAATGGCAAGCTAGTGTTCAGCTAACCATGTTTGTTAACACTTTTGGTGTAACCTTGAATTTCGTTATGGGTAGTTTCACTTTCGCATTTCGAGGCGGAGGTTAAGGACCGTTTTGAAGCGAATATTAATGTGGCATTTGAAGGCAGGTTAGCTTTATACGATCCATTTATTGACGAAATCACCGTGTGATTAGACTTTCACTCTAAGTGGTTATTAAATTAGTATGTCTTTTACAGGGTTTCTACAACGCTACACAATATGATGATATATGTCCCTCTGTCTACTGTTCCGTTCCGAACTCCGGCACATGCAGGCGTATCACTCCAGCACGAGGAACTTCCTGTGGGGATAAAGAGGTAAAGCCCTTTCCCATATTTATTGCTGTGGCTTGTTATTATTATTTCAAAACTCGTGAATTTAATTTATTTTCCATAAAATAATATTTTTTTATCTTTCAAAATGTTCACGAGAATTAACTCAACATCATACCATATACAATGGACGAAGAAATTGCGTTAGAAAGGTTCTCCTTCTAATTAAATAAAATAATAAGATATCTTACTTTCCAGCAGGTATAACAAACTGAACTTCACAAGTGACTACCATTACTTGAAATAACATAAGTTTGTAATTCGTCCCATATAAAAGACCATAAAAGTTGTTTCATGTACAGACTGAGGGTGATGTAATATATTAGCGTTCACTCGGACAAAGGTAAACATCTAAGGTCAAGGGTTTATCATTTGGGAATTTGACTGGGCATGGGACTTGAGTGACAGTTGTAGAGAGAAGCGATTTTCCTAAGTATTACGTGGGCTGTTGGTGGAGATAAAGGTATTTCCGGGTCACCATGCCTGCGCATTGTGCACTTCAGATTATGTAACTTCTGGGTGACCGCGAATACGGATGGCTCATTTCCGAGAGTGGCTTTGTGGGATCGCGAGTAAATGAAAAAAAACTGTCTCTGGAAATTTCGGACTTCTCGCCCAATAATCCGGAAAGACGAAGTTGAAACACAAGGATATATATTTGTGTAGAGCAACTATTAGGTGTGTGTATTCTATTGATCTAGCTTACGCTGCAGAGTAAGCCTGGCGTGGTCTGAGGGCTGTTGCGTGATTAAGTTGGTGACGTCATATTGCACATGCACACTCGGCAGGAATGCTGTTGGGGAAGTTTTTGGCAAGTTGTCGGCCACACCTGGTCCAAATATGTCGTGCATGGTGTCCCTAGATAGAAGTAAAGAAAAAGCATTTGAGTGGAAATTCTTGAGTGGTCAATTTGTTTGTGGAGCAAAATACAACCGTCCACGTCAATAATCCAAATACCTAATTCATATAACAGCATTAATACCAAATTAAAATTTAAAAAAAAATCATTAAAATTATACAAAAATATGGAATAGTTTCCTCCAAGAGATGCGATCAACAGTTATCAATGAAGCCAGCAAGAAATCATGATGTTTCAAAAATATCAAATTCGTATTGCTGATCAGTATTCTTAATCCGTATGATTTTCGTTGCAAAGTCGTTCTAGTGATATATCTCAACCACACTTTGATTGTGACTGTTCATGTCAACACCATTAGGATCCTGAAATATGGGTTCACACGGCCCCTAGCCCCGGGTTAAATGGAACTAGACACAAGTTACGAAACGTAGCGCCAAAGATCTTGAACGCTACTCTCGTATTTTGCTATCCACATGCGAGATGTATCGCCAAGGTTGATAAACTTCCAGTGTATGTTGATTAAAATCGTCACATTTTACACAGGATCTAGCAAATGGTACTAGGCGAGATATATGTACGACATATGCAGGTCCCACTAGAGTATTACTCTCCAGAAATGGTAATCATCTCTCTTGTCTTAAATCGACGAAAGAGAAGGCCCGCATCATTTTCATAGAGATATGTGTCTAATTTTAATGTTCCGTTAGGGCTATCTTTATTTTCCTTCAGGCGAGGCGCGCTTCATTTTTATAGAGATATGGTTCTAAATATGATGTGCCGTTATGGCTACCTGTAATTTCCTCCACAGTGAGAAAATCGTCTATATAGCGTTTGGTGAATGAGAAGAACGGGGATTTGATACGTTCGGTTTTTGACAGCGTCTGCACATAGTCATATTTATAAGAGAACAGATATAGTGCAGACAAAAGAGGTACACAAATAGCACCCATTGAAATATTCATATGCTCCAGATGATAAGATTGGTGTGTGGATTCTATCGATGGTGCTCACGCTGTATAGTACGACTGGAGTGGTCTCATAGCCGTGTGTGACTCTAACCGCTGAGGTGTTCGTACGCACGCGCACTCGACGAGAAGGCCTGTTGTTGGAGTTTTTGGCGAGATGTATGTGCCGTATTTGGTCTGGTTCAAATTGAAGCTCTCGTTTATGTAGAATACGACTGGGGTGGTTGATCCATGGAACGCGCATTGGAATACAAGAGAAAGTCTGTTTTTGATGTGCTGGCTATATTTGGGGCCATACTTGGTCCAAATATGCCGTACATGCGACCCTATGAGGCCCTTGTGCCTTGAGTGTCTTTTGTATGGTACACATATGTCACGTGACTGTGACGTTATCAGTAGGTTGGAAATGGGTGTACGTGTGAGCGGTTGTGAACCTTGAGTGTAAAGTGGATATAGTTGGGTCATCCTGGGTCTCTTGCTGGGGTTTTGTGGAACGCTTTTGGTGTGTTTTCATACAGTTTCCTGGCCATGGTGTGACTTTGGCGCCATTGTGCGAAAGGACATTCAATGTGTAGTAGTGGAAATGCCAGGATATTCGGATTGGATGCGCACTAGGTGTCTACATTCATCCCTAGACCATAGGGGGACCAGTGGTATGGTTCTATTGAAGACATGTTTGTGTACACTGTTTTGATCGTCTAGTCATAAGCGCATGCTTCCTTGGGAAGTAGAGGAAAAAAGCATTTTCGGATGCACATGGGCGTGTTTGGGATGATTTGGGTCCAAATGTGTCGTCCGTGGTAGCCTATAGGGTGCCCTCGTTGTGTAGAGTGTTCGACGATACGCACATGCACACTTGAGGAGTTGTAGAGAAAGAAAATTTTCCGATTTGCTCACATTTTACGTAAACAGAGCTTCAACATGACACCAAATACGACACCTCTGGACCTCGTATGACATCGCCAAAATCACCCACTGGCTAAATTACAACACATATAAGGGAAGTGGAGAGAGGTGCCGACATACTGACTGCGTAGCATGGCTTCACAGAATAGTCTTCTGGTAAATCTATTCTAAATCACATACCAAGAATTTAACGACTCGTGATATGTGTTCTTTCTCAGGTACGCTTTTATTGTACCTGTTCATGTGGCAACTTGGATGATATGACCATACGGCCCCTAGCACCGGCATAAGCGGTATTAGATACAAATCTAGAGAGCTATGATGGAAATGCTCTGACAACTCGTATACTGGTAATTGGTGAGCTGTTTCGCTGTG
Source organism: Hanleya hanleyi (assembly GCA_036873755.1). NCBI lineage: Eukaryota > Metazoa > Mollusca > Polyplacophora > Lepidopleurida > Hanleyidae > Hanleya > Hanleya hanleyi. The sequence goes on along the minus strand of JAVTVY010011157.1, from coordinate 27,049 downwards.
ACAACTCGTACATTGGAGATTGGTGAGCTGTATCGTCGTCAGATCTAAATGACGGCCTTTAACACAAAAGACTAGTCTGTAAGGCCCGATGTCGACCCAGCATCAACTTCCCACAAATGCCAACATATATCAAAGACCAAAAGGTCTGTACAGGGGGCGGGCCTCGGGGACGAAACGTCCACCAGCAGAATCTCGCCATATACATGTAAAAATTACAACACATATAAGGGAAGTGGGAAGAGGTGCCGACATACTGGATGCTCTGACAACTCGTATACTGGTAATTGGTGAGCTATTTCGCTGTGACAACTCGTACATTGGAGATTCGTGAGCTGTCTCGTCGTCACAACGGCACTGAGACCACTTCAGTAGTACACTTCATGTCTGTCTTTCAGGATTGTTTTAGCGAGATGTTCGGATTTTCTTTTGTCCTATCTTTCCATACACCCGCGATGCCACAATGGAGTGGGCGCTGCGCATGTCCGGTGATGCGGTAGTCACATGACCGGAAGCCCCGGTTTTCCGGAAATGACCTTTATCCCAACCAACAACTTCCACAATACTAAGGAAGGTCAACGTGATATTTTATCAATATCACGGACTATTTTTTAGTCGTTTTGAAGAGCTCAGTTTTTTTATACAAGCCACCGAAAATGGAAATTTATCCGGTGCTAACTATTCAGTCCAAGTGGACGACTAATTAAATTGTATATAATTTAATAAGTTAATACAATGCTAAATATGTAGAAGTTTCGTTTTCATAAATGTAGCAAATCATTCATTTCATAATTGTACCCAATTGTAGAAACGCATTAATCACACTGGTAAAACTTTCATACACGCATAGCAGAGTACACATAAATTTCATTTCTAGTGCAATATATATCAAAGTCAACGACAAGCCCAAGGCCCGAGGAACTTTAGACCGGCACGAATAACACTTATAAGACAATAACTAATACAAAGATTGATGTGGTATCTTTTGTCGCCCTAAAGTTATCAAAACACTTTCTTTGGATGACTGGCAATTTGTATAGGGTGTATCTACAACTCAAGTCATTTTACTTCTAACAATTTTATTAAAACCATGCAGACAAACAAATCTTCTGTCTATTCCACAGTTTTATCACTACAAATTGAAACTGGTTTGCTCATAGGGAAGTGCAGCATATTGTTGTTTCCGTAGATATAAATACAAAATGTCTAGTCCGCCATTCAATTTTCAGCCCTCATCCATAATCTGATCCACTAATTCGTAGAACATCATTATACCAAATAGTGTTTAGAATCTGCTCTCACCATCACAATGTCTCAAGACAAGTTGACTATTGAGTTTATTGACGAACTTGTACATTTCAATTAAATTGAACGAACTCATCATCCGAACTCTTAAAGTCTCTGTAAACAGATGTAAGTGCCCTCGGAATGAGCTTTTATAGTGTCTGGTTATTCCATGTACTGAAGTTCACATTACAAGAGCACGATATACAGACCATCTGCATTGTGTCGATAAATATCTGCTAAATCTCGAACACATCATTTTTCAGCACGTTTGTCATACATGTAGATATAGTAGAAATGATCGTTAAAACTCAGCAAACCCACCTCAAAAAGTTTTACAGATTCCTCGATTGATATAGTATTGAGAAATTGAGATCTTGCATGTGAGTTGAAATGAACAGCTTTAAGTTTATAAAGTGAAGAACGTTCACAATGGAGAATGTTAATATCTCTGACAATTTGTAGTTCCACGTTATTTGTTTAAAGCTTCTCTTAGATTGATGGTTCTGATCGACTGCAAGCAATCGATATAATAAACCTTTGACCGTCTGTTCTTTTTTTTTTCATTTTCAGTGGTGTATAGATGGGGAATGTGTTTTTGATTCGAATGCCCCTTCAGTACCAGGTATATATTTTTTTATTTCCTATTACTCTATCGAAAGTTCTGTATCGACGTAGTCCTATCCTGTCTTTATCCACCTCAAAAGTAGCCAATGAAAGTCGTTGTGAACACATATGGAAGCGCCGAAGTTCCACTGAACTAGAACCGAAATGAGCCAAACTTGTGTACATGATTTAATAGAACGCACGAGCCTCGACATAAATGTACAGAATATACATCAATGCTAACATTGAGAATTTAATTGCTGCAGAATTGAAAACAAAGAAGAAGAAGAAAAAAAAAGGTTATTTATTTGATATGTATAAGGCCAAAACGTCTTCCGTGTCTCGTCAGTATTACATGTTCGAAATGACTGTTAAGTGAAGAAAACCAATCGTCCAGGTTAGAAAGATGACAAACTAATTTACAGGTCGTATTGCCACTGCCCTAAATCAGGCCTAGCTAAACAAAATAACAATACATAATTTGAAAAACGCGTCATGACGCTATATTTATGGTGGTTCTTTGTTTTTGTTTTGTTTTTTCTTTCATTTTTTTTTTTTTTTGCCTAATATAAGCCAGATAGTTCTATAATCAACATGATTGGTGTGTATGTCTCCAAATTTTCAAAAATACCTTGATAATACATGATACACGAAAAGTCAATATATAGATAAGAGAATTCTTGTCAATGATGAACAGTATTAATACATATAGGGGCAAGATATATGCTTCTTGCAATATTAAACGTGTGGTTTTCGTTGGGTTTTCTCTTGATTGATGGCGCAGAACTAAAACATCCAGACGTCTTTCTGTGCTTAATACGTATCCAGTGGACAAATGACGTGTCTGTGGAGAAAAAAATATATTCTAGATTATCCTGGGAACTGCTTACAGTGATAATTGTAATCGTGGAATATTGGTGTGCGATGAAGGATAATATCTCAACAATAATAGCGAACGACAAATTGCCTTGGTGAGGGGACTAATTGCCTTGGTGAGGGGACTAATTGCCTTGGTGAGGGGACTAATTGCCTTGGTGAGGGGACTAATTGCCTTGGTGAGGGCACTAATTGCCTTGGTGAGGGGACAAATTGCCTTGGTGAGGGGACTAATTGCCTTGGTGAGGGGACTAATTGCCTTGGTGAGGGGACTAATTACCTTGGTCAGGGGACTAATTGCCTTGGTGAGGGGACTAATTGCCTTGGTGAGGGGACTAATTGCCTTGGTGAGGGAACTAATTGCCTTTGGTGAGGGTACCAATTGCCTTGGTGAGGGGACTAATTGCCTTGGTGAGGGGACCACCGCCTTGGTGAGGGACCAATTGCCCGGTGAGGACCAATTGCCCGGCGAGGGACCACCCGCCTTGGTGAGACACCGCCTTGGTGAGGGGACCAATTGCCTTGGTGAGGGACCTTGGTGAGGGGACTAATTGCCTTGGTGAGGGACTAATTGCCTTGGTGAGGAATTTCAATTGCCTTGGTGGGACTAAATGCGGTGAGGGGACTAAATTGCCTTGGTGAGGGGACTCACTGCCTTGGTGAGGGGACCAATTACCTTGGTGAGGGGACTAATTGCCTTGGTGAGGGACTAATTTGGTGAGGGGACTAATTGCCTGGTGAGGGACTAATTGCCTTGGTGAGGAAATTCAATTACCCGGTGAGGGGACTAATTGCCTTGGTGAGGGACCACCTCTGCCTTGGTGAGGGACCACCGTCTTGGTGAGGGGACTACTGCCTTGGTGAGGGACCACCTCACCTTGGTGAGGGACCAATTGCCTTGGTGAGGGACCACCACCTTGGTGAGGGGACCACCCGTCTGGGTGAGGACCAATTGCCCTGGGTGAGGACCACCTGCCTTGGTGAGGACCAACTGCCTTGCGAGGACCAATTGCCTCTAAGGTGAGGACCAATTACCTTGTTGAGGGGACTAATTGCCTTGGTGAGGGGACTAATTACCTTGGTAATTAACCTTGGTGAGGGGACTAATTGCCTTGGTGAGGGGACTAATTGCCTTGGTGAGGGGACTAATTGCCTTGGTGAGGGGACTAATTGCCTTGGTGAGGGGACTAATTACCTTGGTGAGGGGACTAATTGCCTTGGTGAGGGGACTAATTGCCTTGGTGAGGGGACTAATTGCAAAATTATGCATAATGCGCCTGTTAATATGATGTAAAAATATACAAATGTGCAACTTCTGGGGGAATTATCATAGTATTTTCAAAAATTCTGGAAAAAACACCTCGCAAACGAAATTCATTCTGATCATAATGTCTTTATAATATAATAATGTTCCATTTGCATTCATTTCATTTCGGATCAAGAAGTGTTTCTGATAAAAAATACAAAAAAAAACAAAACAATTCATCGTGTTTTACATCCAGACACGCAGTGTTGCACTCAGATATATAGGGTGTAACACTCGTAGGATGTAAATCGTTCGGATGACCCTTTTTTGGTAAAGCACATGATAACAAGTGAGAAATGACTACATTGTAGTCAAAACCTGCGGCAGTGGCAATAATACAGTGAAAGACATATCAGCGGAGGTAGTGGTAATTGTAGAAAAAAAGGGCCATCTGCAAGTGTTTCCATGCCAAGGGAAGTAATTTTCAACTTCTACCCCACAATTGTAGGAACTGACTAATAGGTTTGATACCATATATATATATTCACTTTCCCCGTTCAAATTCCGACAATTTTGACTGGTCCGTGCCGTCTATACTGAATTGACAGACGAAGTCACAATGATCGCTTTGGCAATGTCTTGGTACAAGTATCGTGTATTCCAAGTTTCAAAACATTCGGTTCAGCCGTTGATTTTTGCAAATGAAAAAGGCTTTCAAATATTTGGAAATCCAAACAAATTTCAAGGATTTAGTCATAGCGCGAACATCTACGCTCTTCAGTCTCCCTTCTCGCTTACTTTGCCGAGCAAAATGAAAAATTTATATTTCCTTCAAAGTTAATTTTCAATGAATTTATTATCAGGTCTATCACTTTGATCTGTGAAACTATGGAATGGGGTTGAAGGCTTTATCGATCTGTTCAAGAGGCATAATGACATTTTTCACGATTCAAATTGACGCCTGTGACAGTCTTGATATTCGATTAGAATAATAAATTAAGTTTCTGCATTTATGTGCGTTATCATCTGCAAACTAAATACGGTACCTTGACACTCTTTTCCATGCAGCAAGCCAATATCAATACATGGTTTGCTCTTTCTATACAAATGATTACCTATTTCATCCTTAGGAGATATCACCTCATCCGACATGTTTGGTCAAGCCTTTTCGAAGGTTGATAATTTTATTAATTTTTTTTTTAAATCAAATTCTGCAAATAAGAAACATTTCTTGTCAGTATCTATGGATATCTCCCTATAATCAATTCGCGAATATGTTTGTCATTAAGTCATTCGGAAGGTGATTTAAGTGCGAAATTTCAGGGTTAGTTCACTAAACAAGGTCTGTGTGTATAAGAGAATCATGTCGAATTCTCGTTATTATCTTTTGGTACATCAAATTATTGCATTCGCGAAAACGACTTCCAAGTCAATATGAAAGGTATCTAAGTATCAAAATAAATTTTAAAAAACTCTCAAGGAAATCAAGGTCCTAGCTTTTGACAACGAGGTCAAATAGATCGCTTTTATGGTCAGTATCTGCTAATATATGACGTAATTTCATTCGTAAGACTGATTGACAAAGTAACGTAAATTGTGAAGTGTAGAACCAGTAAGTTCTAGCATAAATGGGCTCTGACTTGAGAGAATGATGTCAAATGCAACATGTTTCTGCCCATTGTCTGCTGATACACATAAGTATTGATTTTACAGAAGTGATTAATGCAATTCTAAAGGGATTATAGGTGCGGAAGAGGACGAGAACATCAATACCAGCGAAGCAAAGCCCTGGCTTGCGAGAATGGGGATAGAGAGACTGTGTTCCGAAAGAGGATCATTCGAAATAGCTATGTACCGAAAGTACACAATATAACTGCACAACTGTATTGTTCGCGCATAGGATTGTCTGACTCATTAAATACTACATAGTCATTTATGTATTATAAAATCATTTGCGCATAAAGTCAGTTTTGAGTATTATCAATGAGTCGGTATAGCTAAGACATTAAGTGCAAGTCCAGGGATTGGAGGATCATTGTTTCGATTTCCACAGAGGGTTAAGTTATTATTCCTTTCAAAACATATTTCCATATATGCGAATTGCTTGGGAGTAAAGTTAAACATTTTTATTCGGTGAAAGTTGCTGAGTTGTTCCGCTTACTTCTGAAACGTAATTGTTGCGTTTGTTTTTTATAGATGCATGATCTATAATTTGATACCAAGTATTATTCAATGTTAATCATAATGATAATGCGTTACTTGTTATGTTTCTTCACCAATTTGTGTTTTATCTAGATTGGGTAGATAAAATGATTACTAGAAGTAGTGAACTTATTTTTCTACTTTCTAAGACAGTCGCCTGTGACTGTATGCAAATTAGCTGAACCACTGACAAGGTTGCGGCTCATCTTCCTTGGTATATAAGAAATCCAAGGATCTTAAATTGTATATACATGTGCATACTGTTCAATGAAAATGGTAATATCTGAAGACAGTGACTGATGTGACGACCGACAGATTTTAAGCGACTGACGTAAGAGAATTGAAGTCTGAACGGAAATCAACGAAGCAATAATTAATTCCACCGAATATAGTTGCAAATGAAATCAAACGTGCATGAGGACAGTGTTGTCATGTGAGATTGAAAAGGAAAGAGTGGCAGAGACCACACTCTCTTAGCGCATGCGTATTTCAAAAAGTCACAAGAAGAAGAACAACAAGAACAAAACAAGAACAACAACAACAACAACGCGAGCCTCCCGTAAACCTGCGTGCCGCAGGTGAAAACGGACAACACAACAACATGCAGTTCGCCAGTGATCAGTTTTTCCGAAACTCTCAATAAAACTGTCAATCAAATCCTTAAAGTATTAAAATTCACACGGAAACGTTCAATAATTATCCATATCTCGGATTTTGTGGAGTAAATTCAATTTCAGTGCCAATATTTCACAGACATTACGCGTTGCAACAATGAGGAAACATTTATTGGTCTCATTTAAAACATGTGGTTTATGTCTTGTGGCTTTTGAAAATTGATTTTTGACTGGACCTGACGAAGCAAGGTATCGCCGAACTTGACAGCACCGTTTCGAAAAAGTCCTTTCTTCTATGAATTATTTAACGTTATCGGAATTATGCCCTCATCTTGATTTTCAGGTGGTCAGATACTTTCGGTAACCTACCATTTTGATTTAGCACGATGAATGCCAGTGTTCTTTCGTCGAGCAAACTTCATTTCTGCAACGCGAACTTTTCCGAATAAAAAAAAGTAATAAAACAAGGAATTATAGGCTCGACTATATGGATCGTCTAGATTGTGTACTTTCGATTGAGGATAGCCTGGTCAAATTTCATCAAGGCAATTTGTCGTACATTGTTTGTTTCTACATTGTTACCTCCATAGTGGAACCAGTAAAGTGCGCCCTCTTTACTATTATTTAGTATATAGTATAATTTATACATATGTATAATTTTCGCCGACAACAAAGTTTCAGACAACATCAGATTCGGTTCAATTCTGCACGACTACCACCAGCATCCATCACATAGAACATAGAGTTCGACAAAGTCATTTTCTTCGATATACTAAAGATTTTTTAAAAAATGTGCCAAGAAACGTCGCCTGTGGTTAGTGACTTTCTACACAAGACCAAATTTAATTTTCGTTTACTGTTTCAATGTCACCTGCAGCTAAAGCGATATGACTATTTATATGAGTTTCGAAACTTTGTCTATGGAATTTGTGGCTAAAATCGGTCTAATAACTAAATAACATCATGAGATCATGAGAATAATATTTGTTTGTTTTTATTTAAACGTTCACCTTAATGTTGAAGTTAACGCCTTTAATGAGATACCAATGTGCACTACTATCACGCAGATCACACAGCGCCTGCCAAAACGTGTTGGGGTCCAGACGAAAATAATACTATGTTGATATTGTTAATACATTTCACTATTAACGAGAGTAAGGGGGCATGCCAAGTTAAATCCCAAACACTTGATAAAGGGTAACGTAAGAAAAGGCAATTCTAGTTGTTATATCTGGAGTATGCTGCATGAGCTACTCGGGACCACAGTGTGGTCGATGATTCGTGTGGTGTAGTCGTTGGTCGTTGTTCCTCGCTGATTCTTTTTTCCAACATCAAGGCAATAACTTTACATCTGATTGCGTGTTGTATCCACAGATTAAAAAGAGACAGAATTATTTGGCTCCAACACCAAATTGACCTGATATGGTTTGAACAGTTTAATGCAGACGTTTTATTGTCAAACGTTTTCTCGTCCATTTTGGTCAGCAATCCTTTCTTCTTTACCAGACTATTGCCCTTTGGGAGACCAGCCCGGAATCCTCTCTAATAACCTTACGTGTGAAGAGACTGGCGTTCAAGAACCATTCCGGTGTTATCAGGCCTCCTATTCGAAAAGATGCTGCTCTACGTGTGGTGCCTTGTACGTCCCATACCAGACAGGTAACGTGGTCGGTCACCCTTATACATGTAGCCAACATGATCACTGATCAACAATTTACCCTTACATATTATGCTCTTTGCTGCATCACAGGGCACTGCCAGTATCATAAAAGAGATTTGCAATCACAATCGGTTGATATTTGCCGATATACACAATACCGCGTTAATACCGCGCGATACCCACATAGAGAACTTATGTTACATATAGAGGAAGATATAGAGAAAGATTTGTCATATTCTGTGTTAGAAAATAAAAGTGTTATTCAAAGGACATGATTCGCGTGTCAGCCTACCGATTTAGAGTAGTTAGAAACGTCTTCTCCAAAACGAAAAGCACATATTTCCTCTGCAGATGCCGTTGCCTATCCCTGTAGTCTCAGGAGCTAACAGAGATTGCATTTAACTTGGACATTGAAGTCTGAGGACGTCTGTCGAGTGACAAGAAAATCCGTACTTGTGGATAGGCAAGTACCACTGTTCCTATCGGATCATATCCATGTGAAGCTACATAGATATGCGCTATCGCGGGTTTTATCGGAGTGGTGGTATTGCTGTCACATTGCCATGCTAGTTATCCTCACAATGATGAAATAGCAGGCGTCGGAATCGACATTCAACATTCAGCCGTCGACCATAAAAGAATTTCCGCGTCATTAATCAAAAAACCTATTTGGTATGACAGCACCGGTCCCCAATGTGTGGAATAGAAATTATGAAAGCGTTACGATGGAGCTTATTCTGACCGTAATTCAGAAACGAATACCGTTGATAACAATGTTTGTCTCTTCATTACCGGTACTTCATAAGGTTTAACTTATATGAATAAATAGGGTTTTTTTTAAGAATGAGAACTTTCTCCTTCTTTCATGTCCAGGTTGTGAATTTGGCGACAGGCTGAACGGCTGCATTCTCGCAACCTGTCCATCTTACACGGAATTTTCACGTACAGTATTATGCTGTGGAACATGTTTAGTATTCACCACACTTGAATCCCCAACATCATTAACAACAGTTTCAACAACAGAACCCTCAACCACTTCAACTATTACCACAACTACGACAGCAGAACAAACCACAACAACCATTCCAACAACGACCACAACAGTGCCAGCAACGACCACGACGGTTCCTTCAACGACCACAGTAGTACCAGCAACTACCACAACAGAACCAGCATCGACTACAACAGTTTCAGCAACGACCACAACAGTTCCAGCAACGACCACAACAGTACCAGAAACGACCACAACAGTTCCAACAACGACCACAACAGTACCAGCAACGACCACAACAGTTCCAGCAACGACCACAACAGTACCAGCAACGACCACAACAGTTCCAGCAACGACCACAACAGTTCCAGCAACGACCACAACAGTTCCAGCAACGACAACAGTACCAACGACTACAACAGTTCCAACAACGACGACAACAGTTCCAACAACGACCACAGTACCAACAACGACCACAACAGTTCCAGCAACGACCACAACAGTTCCAGCAACGACTACAACAGTATCAGCAACGACCACAACAGTTCCAGCAACGACCAAAACAGTACCAGCAACGACCACAACAGTTCCAGCAACGACCACAACAGTTCCAGCGACGCCAACAGTACCAACAACAACCACAACAGTTCCAGCAACGACCACAACAGTTCCAGCAACGACCACTACAGTTTCAGCAACGACCACAACAGTTCCAGCAACTACCACAACAGTTCGGGCAACGACCACAACAGTACCAGCAACGACCACAACAGTACCAACAACGACCACAACATTCCAAGCAACAACTAGAACGGACCCACCAACAACAACCACAGTTCTAGCAACAATCACACTTCCAGCAACAACCACAACTGTTGAAAAAACAACAGTCACACCTCCAGCAACAGCCACAACGGTTCAGACAACAGCAAACACACTCCCAGCAGCAACAACGGTTCCAGCAACAACAACTACAGTTCCAGACACAGCTGTTCCAGCGACAAATACAACAGTTGTGGCAACAAGCACAACAGTTCCAATAACAACAGCAACAGTTCCAGCAACAACGGGTCTGAAAACCACCATGGCTCCACAAACAACAACAACTATCGTGACATCTGCGAGAACGGATTTGGAAACGACAGTTTCAGGCTCCGGTAAATATCAGTATCCCCATAACCGGAAATCTCAATTCTATCTTAGAGCCTTTTCGTATCTCTTTGGAACCGATAATGAAAGAAGTCTATTCTAAATATGAATACTAATTCATTCATCAGTGGAGTCTGTATTTAACATTTTTCAAGTAAATATTTCGTCACAGACACATCCACTAACTAGAGAAGTGTCTTAATTCATATTGCTAACTGTTCCGTTCGGCTTGATTATTACTTTGGCTTAATTAAGGGCAAAATGGCTGATTATCATCTTTGGGGGAATTGGATATTTGCAACTCGATATGGTTTAGACATCGATCTTTTACTAAACGTTAAAACATTTCAGGAACGTGCTCGAGCGTTGATTGTGTGAACTCAGCCCCATGGCTCAACTCTGTTGGGTATGACGGATTATGTGATATCTCACAAAAAACGTGTGACGTCCCATCTGTGTACAGTTTCGCAGTTAGTTCATTTATCGACACAGCGGATCTTGAGTGCAGATATAGACAATTTCGGGTAAGTTAATGTATGTTAGCCTAATGGTCAGAGAAAAGTGTTCCATGCTTCATGCCTCGTTAGTACTGCTTTGTCGCCGTACTTCAAATGTGTCCAGGCCTATGACTGGTGTATACTCGGAGCTTTTGCTCCTTTAGAAATAACCTTTTCAAATGTCAAGCAGCGGCGCGGAGATAGATGTTCGACGTCAGCCTAGATATATTCCAAAAACATATCGAGGTCACTGTAAACAACTCCAATGCCATAATAATGTGTATAACATGGAACCTGGTGCCGTATGATACCTGGCACTTGGATCAGAAAAGAACAACCTGAGTTGAATAAGTCTCCTGAGACGTACATTGTCTGAAATAGAACTCGGTAATTGTAGTTAGAATTTACCAGTACCCTTGCTGCTAATACTATCGTGAACTCTGTCCTTCGCATAGGGATTTGCTCCTTTGAGCTCTATATCGTCTGCCTTGGATACCATCGTGGACACTTTTCACTGACGAGAGATAAACTCGCACATGTTACAGTATATAAAGGTACATTTCAATTTCCCACTGTGACCTCCAGTTGACGCTAAATGCCCTTTTGAATACTTATTCGGTTTATACATGTAGTCACTCTCACTAACCCCAATACTAAACACTAGCTAAGTTTCACCAAGCTTCTGGCCGAAAAGGTCCTGGACCCAATGGGCGTTTCATGTCACTTTTGATTTCTGTTTCAAATAGACTATCCCGTTTGATCATATAGACTATCCCGTTTGATCACTCCGCTACCATGGCAAATTACAAGCGTCTAGTCCGTCATTCATAATCCAGCCGTCGTCCATTAGAGAATATCCGCGTCCATAATCCAAAGACCTATTCCATTTTCCACATAACAGTATTAGCACCAAATTCAAAAAGACAATCATAGTATACATACACATAGGCTTGTTTCCTGCAAGACAGACGACCGTTGGACTAAAATTGTGACCTTACCAGCCGGACAATGTTCATGTTCTCGGCCCCCTAAGTGGCCTTAAAAATATTCCTGTTGAATACCCGTCTTCCCTCCTTTCTGCGACCCCCGTCTAATAATGTCCAGGGCACATTTCTATGACTGTTTTGTTTTGAAGGGAAATTTAAACGTACGACGTCGGGCATTACAGGGTAGTTTTTCTTACTATTCTTGGATTTACCTGGTTTACCCCATCTTGAGGCTTTTACTGCATCAGACGACCTCGATGCTCATCCATTAACACCGGATGGGTTATTTGTTTGAGTTGGTCAGCCATCACAGCTCCCGAGCTAGTGTATCTAGTTCCGCTTAAGCCGGTGCTTGGGACCGTGTGGATACTTTATGGTCTTCAGATGAACAGCTGCAATAAGAGCGCGGGTATTCTCGGGTCTGACTTTGAGGTGCCGAGGGAAGTTTCCTATAGAATCATATGGTTGCTTTTTGGTCTCCAGACATTGTCGATTTTCCCAACCTCTTGTATATCGCACCAATGTATTTCCTGTATATGGTAAGATTCTGCTGGTGGACTGATAACCCCCGAGGCCCGCCCTCTGTACATGGCATTCGACTAATAATGTAGGTTTATTGTTTTGTTGGGAAATTTAAGCTGTACGACGCGCGGCATTACGGGTTAGTTTTCTGGATATTCTGGCATTTACTAGGTTTGCCAGATGTTGAGGCATTTATTCCATCAGACATTATGAATGACGGACCAGACGCTTGTTATTATCCTAGATGCTCATCCATTGACACCAGGTGAGCTATTTGTTTAGGCTGATCTATTATCACAGCTCCCGAGCTAGCGTCTCTGATTCTGCTAAAGCCGGTGCTAGGGGCCGTGTGAATACTTCATAATCTCCACATGAACATCTGCAATAAATGCACGGCTGAGATACCAAAGTTATGTCAGAGAATCCACCGCATTCTCGGGTGTGATTGTGAGGTACCGAGGGAAGCTTCCCTGTAGAGTCATATGTTTACTTTTTAGTTGTCAGACGTAAATTAGTCCCACCTCTTGAACCTCTTCGGTTATCAAACCTCTTGAATCTCGTTCCAATTCACATATTTTAAAGAACGAATATAAAATTACACCTGTGATATCATAAAACCTCATTTGCTTAGAAAATGAGAAAACAGTTCCGTCAAGAGCATCCTATATTGAAATCCATTTTGCTAAATTTTGCAAATAGGTACTTGGGACAACTATGCATCCATATTATGAAAATAACTGCCTTTGAAATATAAACAAAAACAAAACAAAACTCGATTACCGTAGCAGTAAGGTCTGAACAGTTGTGTTTCTCTTCCAGGGAAAATATGACTCACAATGAAAATGAATACTGGAAATAGATTTGTCTTAAAATCTCGGTTATGTTTAAAACAATCGCCCACTTATTTAACTCATAGCAATCAGTTGCCATGGTAAGTGTTTTGGCTTTAATATCATGTTGATCATCAAAAGATTCAATGTAAAAGTTACTGCATGGTAAGGAATTGCAAGGTTTGAAACAATCAGGTCGTTCTGATTAAAAGACTTAAGGATACGACAACAGAAAGATCTAATTATTTTATATATCTAGTTAAAAGAAATATCTGATTTTCCGTGATTACATCTATGTATCGCCAAATTTGAGAAAATTTGAATGGTGGCGCTTGGTGATATAGCCCTGTTTTATAATTTTCTTGAATAATGTTTTGTGACGTTTATTAAAATATACAGAAATGTATACGCCATATGCAGGTCCCATTGGAATATTACTGCCCAGAAATGGATAGTTTACGATGTCGAAATTGTAATCATCTCTTTTGTCATAAAGTCGACGAGAGAGAAGGCCGGCTTCATTTTTATTGGGATATAGGTCTAAATATGATGTGCCGTTAGGGCTATCTGTAGTTTCTTCAATCCAGTGAAGATGTATATATCCTTCCCTGTGTCAGAAATATCGCGATCATTTACAGCGAGAAGATCGTCTATATAGCGTTTGGTGAATGAGAAGGAACGGTCTTTGAATTAACCGGTTTTTGGAAGCGCCTGCATATAGTCATATTCATAAGAGAGCAGATATAGGTCAGCCTACAGGGGTGCACAATTAGTGCCCATTGAAATAACTATATGTTATTGATATATTGTGTGCCAAATTTCACAATCCTAAGAGCAGGACCAGAAACACAACAACAACATCACCTACATTTTTGTCCCCCGCCGCAACGCGGCCGGGGAGTTTAAAATGGTTCTTGATTCTATGTGTCCGTGCATGTCCGTGGATGTCCGTGCATGTCTGTTCGAATGATTACTTCCTAACGCTTTGTTGGATTCTTCCGAAATTCGGCATACGCATTCCTTGCGACAAGACACCAGTCGGTATCGCGTTTCAGCAACATCTGCCTGAAGGTGGCGCCACTGGGTCAAAATGGTTCTTGCTTCTATGTGTCCGTGCGTGTCCGTGCATGTCCGTGGATGTCCGTGCATGTCTGTTCGAATGATTACTTCCCAACGCTTTGTTGGAATCTTCCGAAATTCGGCATACGCATTCCTTGCGACAAGACGCCATTCGGTATCGCATTTCAGCAACATCTGCCAGAAGGTAGCGCCACTGGGTCAAAATGGTTCTTGCTTCTATGTGTCCGTGGATGTCCGTGCATGTCTTTTCGAATGATTTCTTCCTAACTCTTTGTTGGATTCTTCCGAAATTCGGCATACGCATTCCTTGCGACAAGACACCATTCGGTATCGCATTTCAGCAACATCTGCCTGAAGGTGGCGCCACTGGGTCAAAATGGTTCTTGCTTCTATGTGTCCGTGCATGTCCGTGCATGTCTGTTCGAATGATTTCTTCCTAACGCTTTGTTGGATTCTTCCGAAATTCGGCATACACATTCCTTGCGACAAGACGCCAGTCGGTGTCGCATTTCAGCAACATCTGGCTGAAGGTGGCGCCACTGGGTCAAAATGAATCTTGCTTCTTTGTGTCCGTGGATGTCAGTTACAAGTGATAACCTCCAAACGCTTTCTTGGATTCCTTGAAATTTGGCATACGCATCCCTTATGAGAAGACGCGGTTGCGTACTGGATTTCAGTAACATTTGCCTGAAGGTGGCGCCACTGAGTTTCGCTTCTTCATGCCCGTTCCAGTTGAAATGGGTCTTGCTCTCTTTGTGTCTGTCTGTTCAAATCCTTCACAGGCGATAACTTCCAAAAGATTCGTCGGATTCCTTCGAAATTTAGCATATACACTCCTTGTGACCAGACATGGGTTGGTATTGCGTTTCAGCAAGATCCACCTGAAGGTGGCGCCACTGGGTCTTGTTCCAATCTTCTGTTCATGTCCGTGGTTTCTATTCAAATTCTTCACAAGCGATAATTTCCAAATGCTTTGTCTAATAATTAGGCATCCCTAAATGCCTAAATGCGTTTGTCATTTGTTCTCCTTTCTTCCGCTTCTCGCTGTTTTGAATTTCATGTCGCTTTAAATGAAGGACACCATTTTCTTAAATTTGCTGTCCAGTCCTTCTATTCCACATCATATGATTTACACTAAAGCTTTTGCAGGAACCATATTTTTTTTCAGAAGTATAATATGAAATAACTGGCGGGGGAATCCCGCAGTACCGAACCTGTGTTAGTTTTGAATTTTGTGTCGCCTTAAATGAAGGACATTTCCTTCAACTTTGCTATGAAATCATTCTATTCCACATCATATGATTTACCTAAAGCTTTTGCATGAACCTTATTATATTTCAGAAGTATAATATGAAATAACTGGCGGGGAAATCCCCGCAGTACCGAACCCCTGTTTTTTTTAATTTCGTGTCATCTTAAATGAAGGACAACATTTTCTTCAATTTTGCTATCAAATAATTGTATCTCACATCATGTGATTTACCCTAAAGCTTCTGCAGGAACCATTTGTGTCCACAGTGTAACTTACTATATTAATTACAACTGAGTTCCTAAAGTTTGGGTGCACACTGTGCATGTGATCAATTTCCTGAATTGAATTGAATTCCACCTTCTGGTTTTTCGGACTGTGATAGATTATGGCATGCAGTTGCCAGTGTGGTTGTTTCATGTACAGAGAGCTTTCTATGGCTTTCATGTCAGCACACCTACCGCTACCATCAAGAAGAGCATGTCCCCATCCCCATGGCGCCGATCCGCACCCTCTATCTCCCAAACTAGCCCTCGCCCGACCCTCATATATTGTGTTTGAGCATATATATCTCCAATATATCTTGGCAGAAGCTGAAATTTGTGTGTTGTCTGCAATATTGGGATAATTGCAACCCGAAAAGGTTTCAATTTATCAGGCACAGACCCATGGTTTTGTATTTGGTAAATGGATCCCTTGTCTACAGGTATATATTTTTGCTTGGAATTGTTTTTCTTGCCAATCCGCTTCTGGGTGGCGCCACCTTGGGCCAAGTTAAATTGCATCTCCAGACAATAACTTTTGAAAACCTTAAGGATTCTTTCCAAATTTGGTGTGGTGGTACCTTGTCTCAAGATCTGGCTTGAGAATGTTTTTCATGTTGATAGGGGGACTACCTGAAAGCTAAGTTAAGTGTTTCCAGACAATAACTTGAAAAACTTAAAAACCTGAACAGATTCATTCCAAATTTGGTGTGTAGGTACCTCGCCTCAATTTCTCGTTTGGCATTGTTTTTCATGCCGATCCACATATAGGTGGTGCCACCTGGGGGTAAATTTAAAACTATGTTTCCAGACAATAACTTTTTAATACTTGAATGAATTTCACTTAGTTAGTATTGTTTTTCTTGTCGATCTGCTCATAGGTGGCGCCATCTGTAGGCCAAGTTAACATTTTCTATTTCCAATGTCAAGGGATCTTGCTTCAAGATCTCGGTTGGGATTATTTTTTATGCCTGTCTGCCTACACATGGAGCTACCTGAGGGCCAAGGTAAAATTGCATTTCCGGACAGTAACTGTTGGACCTTAATGGATTCTTTTAAATTTGGTATGTGGATACCCTCAAGTTATCTTATGGGGCCATGTTAATGATGTTTTCCTAAGTTTTACGTTTTTACTTTCTTCGCAAATAATGAATGTTTCTTTACTAAAGATGCAAAAGGCATGCCTCCAATCGTATTCGATCGACTGTATCTAGTTGCATATGCATTCCTTGTGACAAGATGTTGATTGGTATTGCGTTTCAGAACGATCTGCCTGTAGGTGGCGCCACTAGGTTTCTTCCCGTTCTTTTGTGCGGCAAGCAATAACTTTGAAACGCTTTGAAATGTTGCTCGAAATTTGGTTTCCGGGCAATAACATGAGAACTGCTCATCAAATTCTTCCCAAATTAGGCATGCATATACATTGTACCTTGCCATGAGATGTTGCTTGGGAGTGAGTTATCCACTTATGCTCAGAAATTGACGCCACCTGATGACAAAATCTGAAATTTGTTTTTGGCCAATAACTTGAGAACTGCATGCTCATCGGATTCTTCTCAAATTTAGCATGCACCATGCCAGGAGATGTTGCATGGGATTGCCTTTCACTCACTTGCACTTACAGGTGGCGCCACCTGGTAGCAAATTCCCAAATTTGTCTCCGGGCATTACCATGACCTAAGATGTCGCTTGAGATTGCATTTCGCCCACTTGCGCCTATAGGTGGCGCCATCAGGTGTTAAAATCAAAATTTGTTTTCAGCTATTAATTGAGAACTGCTCATCGGAATCTCCTCAAATTTAGCATGCATGTACATGTATCATGCCAGGAGATGTTGCGTGGGATTGCGTTTCGCTCGCTTTTACTTACAGGTGGTGCCACTTGGTGGCGAAATACCAGATTTGTTTCCGGGTAATAACTTGAGAACCGCTCGTCAGATTCTTCTTAAATCTGGTATGAATATATCATGACATATGATGTCGCTTGGGATTGCGTTTCGCCCACTTGTGCTCACAGGTAGCACCATCTCGTGTCAAATCTAAATTTGATTTCGCTCATCATATTTTTCTCCAATTTGGTATGCAGGTACCATGCTATGATATGTCCCTTGAGATTGTATTTCACCTGCTTCTGCATACTGGTGGCGACACCTGGTGGAAAAATCTGAAATTTGTTTCTGGCAATAATTTGACAACTGCTCATCGGATTCTTCTCAAATTTGGTATTCATCTGCCATAAGATGTCACTTGGGATTGTGTTTCGCACACTTGTGCATACAAACCTAAATTTGGTTTCCGGGCAATAACCCCATTTCAGATTCTTCCCAAAGTTTGTATGCTGATACAACATGTCATGAGATGATCCTCGGGATTGCATTTCGCCCACTTGCACCTACAGGTGGCGACACCTGGTGGCAAATTTAAAATTTGGTTTCCAGACAATAGGTTGAGGATGCATTCAGCTTCTTGTCAAATTTGGTTTTCAGATAATATGCCTTGAGATGTCACTCGGGGTCGCTTCTCGGTTACATAATTTCCATGCTTCACTGCATGGAAGCTAATTTACAGAAACAAAAAATGTTCAGTCAACCGTTCTAAGTTGATTTTAAAACTTGGGAAGGCAGAAAGACCCTCCGCATCCAACGCCTATGAAGTATAGCTGTTGCCTCCCTCATGTATATGCCCTCGAGAACAATGCTAAAAAATATTGCTGCCATTTCGGCGGGGGACTTAGCATCCTCTGGCTGCTTGTTTCCATTGTGAATATCTTCAAATAAACATATCATACCAAACTGAAGTTCTCACGAATGTTATTAGGGCATTCGTAGTTTAGTATTACATATCAATTTGAATCAATTCAAGCTAAAACTAAAACATTTTAGAACTTTTTCATTTTATAGAGGGGCTGAGATAGGCTAAGCCTGTTCGTCAATCCCAATTCACCTTTTGTGAATAAATATACTGTTTAAACCATATCAAACGCAATATATTTAAATTACGTAATACTGTCAGGGTGATTACAAGCGTCTAGTCGGTCAACAGTTTTCAATGATGCCGGCAAGACATCATGATGTTCCAAAAACTGAATACCAATTGTTAGAAAAGTCAGTAGACCCCGTCTACGGCCTTCTTTTTTTCCAGTGGGTCTCGGCCAACCGCTAATGGGCAATTCCAGTTTTCCGCCACGTGACGTCTTTGCAAATTCCTCTGTAAACGGAAACGTTATTAAAAAACTTAAAGATTTGTTCGTATGGTTTATTATGTTGATGTACGGATTCGGTCACCGATTATCTCATTTGAACTCGCAGACAAATACACGGACAGCGTATTTCTAAAAACATGATCTCTACAGAAGGTAAGCCTCGGGGATATAACATTCATCAGCAGAATCTCATCATATCCAGGAACAATTTAAACGCAACATTAAACATGTTAAAAAGGCAGTAGAAAAAGATGCCGGCGTTACATGACCTCTCAAAGAAATATACTGACTGCATATTTCTAAAAAAAATCAAAAGAGCCAGCAGTGATCGCTGCTATGATTTGTATCGCTGTCATGCTTTTATTTTTGCTGCTCATGTGAACATCTGGAATGGCATGACCACGCGGCCCATACTACTGGATAAATGTACGAACTCGGGCTTTGACGGCACAACCGATCACAAACTCGGCCGGCTCTGCGTCTGGATCGCTTACAGAAGCTCAGCCCGTGGTTTGTACGAGAAGCAGAGCTTGATGCTGGCTATCTATCTCACTCTGGGTATATCACACAAAAAAACGTTTATTGGTGTAATAGGCTCACCGGGTTTTGTGGAACCCCGTCTTGGAAGTACTGTCTTGGGAAGGCCGTCTACATCTAGCAGCAAAGCTCTCGCTAACGATCCGGATGGATCTGGGACAGGCACCTAATTGTGTTATGCACCAGCGAATATATATGATTGCTCTCAAAACCGAGTCAGAAGAAGTTAGCTGAACCTGCAGCCAAACAGTGGCGAACTAAAATTACAACAAACGACTAGATTTTTCGATAAAGATTTTTATTTTTCTGATAAAGATTTTTATGTAATTAACCAAACAAAAAATAAAAGCAGCGGCGAAATGTCGTATAATATGTCACAAAACCTAGGCTTACTACGATTCTGTAAAAGAGTATGGCAAGCAGCTTAAATGGTCCTAAATTTTCATACACAGACAATTATCAAATTCAATCGGCTTTCTTCCCAGCGTTGTTGTACAACTCTTAGTTCCTTTGTCCTATTGTCCACTACTCGTGAAATACACACGTTTCACTCTCCACAAATTCCATATTATTTCTAGGGGCAATCGAAATTCAAGTCCAGATTGCGTAACGCGAACCGAGGAACAGCTCTATGGGAATAGCCCAACGACGTCAACTTTAAGGTCAAATTACACAAGATTTCCAAAAGTGACATTTAACCAGCACTTCTGGGCTCCAATAACTAGTAATTCCACTTACACCCTTTTGAGTGAAAACTCTTGTCGACAGAACAAGAGTTCGTCCGCATATTTCGCGATTTCGCTCAATGAGATGGCTATGAGATAACCCTCTCAATATTACAGAATGTCTCTCGTTAATACAGTTCATATCACGGGTCGGAAATCACACTGTCTGGTCACAATATCGAGAATTCTCCCTTCTACTGCCAACTCATTCTTTATATTCCTCACCTTCCATAAAATGATGTCATACATGATGCATTAGGAACTGTTTGGAGATTACTAAGACTTTCCTGGTCACTCTAGGGAACTTGCTGAGACATTCTCCAGAGTGCAGAAAAATGTTAATGACTGGAATCTTCCTAAAAAGGATAAACATGTTTACAAATTTCTGATTTATTGCACTATAACAAAATGAATTACAAATGAAAAACCAAAGCGTCACAACAATATGAAAGAAATCATCCATGCTCGGAAACGGTTCTCTTGTCCGCTCTGGTCCGAGCAGACAGTTCGACGGTGGTCGCGAAATAAACATGAACGTACAGGGCATATCTCCCAGCTACATATTATGACATATGATCCAGTGGTGCATATAGTATCAGGTGACCATACGAGCGGGACATATTCCCGGCATACAAAACGTACTAGCAGACACTCTGCCTCGTCAACAGAATGTCCGACCGACGGACTAAGAAACCCCTATTCCTAAGAAGTTCTAGCAAATCTCCGTTGTAAATTCGCTACAGTCCCAGAAGACAAAGCTCCAAATAATACAATATTCATATGTAAATATTACTATTACCTGGTGCTTTTTAACGAATTGAACATAAGCACACCATCATCGAATACGTATACTTACTCCCAAACTGCATTTAATCTGGAAGATTATTTAACAAAAACAAAATTGTTTTTAAGGAAAGAGATATTTCTCTTCCAAATATTCATAGCGATGTTTCAAACGTATATGCACCCCCAACTTGTATAAAATACCATACAACGCTGAATTCGTAGTTGGTTCTGGAAGATGCCCCACCAAGCCTTTTCAACGCTGTTGACGAGGACCCTTCAGGGGGAAAATACATTTTGGGAAAAATATTGCGCCATTATTCCTAAACGCGGTGAATGTCGAAACTTACTGCGAACGGACACAAACCATGCAGACATGTATTTACATGGGTTTACATACAATCCCTCATCTGGAACTTACTGGCCGTCTTAGTTCATTAATAGTATCCGTGTTCAAGAAAACTGATCACCGATATATTGATGTGAGAAGCCTTTAAATATTCTTAGTTCTACTAGATACAAGGATATCATGCATGGGATGTTTCTTTTTTATAGAGTTGCTTGAATTTCTCATTGATAATATCTGTGTGAAATTTGACAACATAATATATCCATAGCATATAGGTGTTCCAATGGGTACTAGCTGTGCACCCCTTTTGGCTGACACACATCTGTTCTCTTATGAATATTACTATATGCAGACGTTTTCAAAAACCGACCATTTCAATGCCCGTTCCTTCTTATTCACCAAACGCTATATTGACTATCTTTTCCCAGTAGATAATCGCTATATAAATAGCGGCGTAGTGAATGATATATATTCACCTTCACTGGATTTGAAAACTACAGCTAACCCTAACGGGGCATCATATTTAGCGACCTTCTATCTGGTAGACTTTACGACAAGAGAGATGACTACCATTTCGACATCGTAAATTATCCCTTTAAGAGTAATGTTCCAGTTGAATCTCATGTGGCGTATACATATCTCGCCTAGTAGCATTTGATTGATCTTCCATTAAATGTGACAATTTTAATCAGTCACATAACAGTATTGCAGAAACGGGACAATACCACCACGCGGCTCCAATCGAAGTTTCTCAAATTGACGATCATTGACGTTACGGGCATGTCTACTTTCGCTTAACCCGGGGCAACGGTCCGTACGAACCCATGTATTTCAGGATCCTCATGGTGTTAATATGAACAGCCATAATCGAAGTGTGACTGAGATTAATAGGTTCTCACATTTTTACTTGTTCATCGATACCAATGATGCTTACACTACTTTCATTCAGATTTCACGTTTGCTTTTGATCACAGGTTGACGATTTTGGTCCATTCTTGACCGGACCTGACGTCGTGTCGTCTGCTGTGTACAAAAGTTGCAACCAGGTTGGTTGTCCCCTTCCAAATATATCGGAACCCATTATTGGGCAAGAGACAGTAGGCTGGTTGATTTCTGTGAGCAATGGAGGCCAGAATTGGGGAAGCGAGGAAATTTTTCTTCCATACGATGGTCGTTGTGTGACATGTACGGCATGCCTTTCACGGGGGCTACCAACTTGCTCATGGAAGGTAGGTCATATATCGACTGATCGAAAATACTCAGACCATAAAGTTCACGTAAATTACTACTTTAATGAAAAATATGCTGCTCATTAATCGTAAGTGGATGTACAATGTCGTAACCTCGCTAAAATTAGATACTGGTGCATCATTACAAAGTTGAAGAGCAACTCCGCAAATATTAGACAACACGGTAGACTCAATATTTCAACATATACTATGTCATTTTCAAGAGTGAATATATTTACATAATCCAGCCGTATTTATACATGCTTAATGCTGAGTACCGCATAGATATCGTTAGCAGCATGTATTTACATTAGATCCTACGGTTAAGAACGGATCTAATTAATTAAACGCAACATTAACACAGTGGTGGAAGACGATGCCGGCATATTGGCAAGAAGCCATAGGACCCCACAGATAAATATATCGACTGAATATTTATGCGATCATCAAACGAACCAAAAGTGGTCCCTGTGATTATTTGTATCCCAGCCAGGCGTTTATCGAAGATGTTCATGTGATCATCCTGGATGATATGACCACACGGCCCTTAGCACCACACGGCCCTTAGCACACGGCCCTTAGCACCACACGGCCCTTAGCACCGTCTTGAGCGGTTTAAATTATAACTATTGCAGAGCGATGATGTAATAGCACTATCCTGTCATCTGTTGGAAAATGATGAATTACGTGACTTTATAGAATGCAACTTTATAATCTGACCAAATGCCTGTGGGGCTCGACGCCGACCAAGCGGTTCTAAGTCCACAAATAGATAGCGCCTCGTAAAATAGTAGTTATCATCAATCCCTGGAGCTATCAATGATTTCTAAATGATTTTATCAAGTTTTGAAGGGTCCTTTCCTGTTAACATGTCTGGTAAAATATAATATTTCGTATATATGCTAAAAACCTTCATAATTATTCATATATTGAAAATAATTTATTTCAAGAAAGTATTTCCAGAAAATGCATCAATAAGATTCGTCGCTACCTTGTCAAAGGCGTAAAATCCATTACGCTTTGACAAGCAAAAACAATAAGTTACATTGTCTCATAAGATCCGATCTCTATAGAATACAGAAGCTCCATTTTGTACAAGTTCAGGTGTCCTGCATGTGGGAGTGACTACGTACCGACGGATGTCTTTCCCAAGCAATAAAAGGACATCACAAGCGTCTGGTTCGTCATTCATAATTCAGCCGTCGCCAGTTAAAGAATATCCGCGTCCATAATTCAAAGACTGATTTCATATTCCATATAACAGCATTAGCATCAAATTCTAAAAGGAAATGATTTTATACATAAACATGAGCTAGTTTCCTCTAAGAGAGAAGCGGTTAACAGTTTTCAATGATGCCGGCAAGGCATCATGATGTTCCAAAAATATCAAATCGATATCGCTGATCAGTATTCCTAATCCATATGATATTCGTTGTAAAGTCGTCATCATGTATCTCAGTCACGCTTTGATTGTGGGTGTTCATATGAGCATCATGAGGCTCTTGAATACATGGGTTCATACGACCCCTTCCCTGGGTTAAGCGGAATTAGACACAAGTTACGAAACGTAACACCATGTAGAGCTTGCACGCTATACGCTCGTATATTGCTATCAGCATGCGATATGTATTGCCAAATTTGAGAAACCACATTCCACAACCAACAATAACATATTAAGACATATAAATGAATGTGGAGGTTTTCACCATATACGAGATATGTATAATTTACCAGACATGTTGACAGGAAAAGCCCCTTCAAAACTTGAGAAAACTATTTACAATAACTGAAAAATCATTGATAGCTCCAGGTATAACTTTTTAACGAGTCGCTACCCATTATACGACTTGGATCTCTAATTAACTGTGGAATCAAAGCATCAACGAAACTGGTATGGTTTACTTAGCATTGTCGATCGGCTAACGCTCACTGTATTGTTGTTGCTTCAACTGCTCATACACTGGTACCTTGGTGTGTCTTAGCGAACTACTGTGTATACTGTGAGCCGCCCTGTGCATTCACACGTTTTCCCCCCGGGAAAAAATTAAATACGTGCTGCCTATTTTGGCATTTAAATTTTGTAAATATGTTCACTCTTAAAATGACATAATATTGAGGTTACCATGTTGTCTTGTAACATTGAGGTTACCATGTTGTCCTGTAATATTGATGGTACCATGTTGTCTTGTAATATTGAGGTTACCATGTTGTCCTGTAATATTGATGGTACCATGTTGTCTTGTAATATTGAGGTTACCATGTTGTCCTGTAATATTGATGGTACCATGTTGTCTTGTAATATTCTCGGGATCACTCATCACCTTTCTGTGAAGATATTAAGTGTATCTATTGTTTTTGTTTTGTATTGCATTACCTTAACATGTTGCTGACCGAAATCTTTAGTTGTAGTAGATAAGATTCAACTCCATTCAACTTAGGGCACAGGCAACGACCCTCCGAACTCTGTCGGAAATGCATCTTGCCTGCAAATAACCAGTCAATGGGGGAACAGCTATCTGTCGAGATTGTTATGTGTGTCAGTTCGCAGCATCTACGCCAAGCGAGCGTTTTTGTTATGATGTTTGGTTGTGTTGATTACAGGATAGCCATTGTTTCATAGACGGAATGTGCATTAATGACAGAAGCAATAATCCGGGAAGCCCATGTGAGATCTGCAACGTCACTGCGTCAATTACACGGTGGTCACTATCAGGTGAACATACAGTTTCTCTATACCGTACTAGTTTGGACTTCGATATTATTAATGGTGCAGTGGTCTATGGAAGACGATATTGACCACTCGCCCTATGAAAGCAATAGATCATTCCTGCCAGGTAGCAGGTTCAGGTTTATAACGCGAGAACGCGACGGAGCGAGAATACGACGGAGCGAGATCTCTCTCCTTCGCATTTTCGCCTTTCGGATGAGCTGGTGCGCATGACAAAGCAGAGATGCATTCATAACTGCCAGATAACGTTTAGTCAGAAAATGAATTATCCGCGGACATTGGAGGTACAAGTATTTGCGTGTGCGAAAAGAGGGAATTACAATACATTGATGCTTGATGCTTACTAATATAGAAGATCTAAGTTATGTGGGCTTGTAAGCCTAGCACACAGTAAACTGCGTTGTAAACCGCGGAATAGTGTGAGTTCCATTTGGCAATGCATTCTTTGACATTAAATCAACGTCAAGCGTAACTGAGATACATCATTCTCTAGATGACGACTTTACAGCGAATATTATGGGTTAAGAATACTGATCAGCGATACGGATTTGATACGGTTTTTGGAACATCATGATGTCTTGTCGGCATCATTGACAACTGTTGGCCGCATCTCTCTTACAAGAAACTAGCCTATGTTCATGTATATTATGATTGTCTTTTTGAATATGGTGCTAATACTGTAAAAAAGAATATGGAATAGGTCTTTGGATTATGGACGCGGATATTCTTTAACGGACGACGGCTGAATTATGAATGACAGACTAGACGCTTAGACCGGACAGCAATTTTCTCACCTTAAAATAAATGTGGTGTTAACATTTCACAAATACAACCGGTACCGGACACCTATATCAGCCTCAAAATGTTGCATGAGTCATTATATATCCATATATAATTGTCATATGATGTGTGTCAACTAAATCTTTGCCAAGCTGATATAATTGTTGCGAAAATTTTGCTCGAAAGCGGTTAGATATTTATCACGAATACGTACCTCCCATCTCCATGGATAACTTATTAGGCCTCTCTATAAATGCATTTACTAAACCAGTACATAGGAGGGATGAAAAAATGTCTGCTTTGTTATCCGCTTAAGTCGGAAAGTGAATGCGAGACAGAGACAGAGAGATAGAGAGAGAGATAGCGAGATCTCGCTCCGTTGCATTCTCTCTACGCCGCATTCTCGCCTTTCGGATGAGCTGCCAATGCAAAAAAGCGAGGATGCGAGACGAGAACGCGAGATTAATCTCGCTTTCGCGCTTCGCATTCTCCCGTTCTTGCCCTAGCACTATCGTCATTGTCACTCCTAGTCACAGCCAATGGAATTCATAGGGCCAGAATACGAGTGGTCTCTATCGTCTTCCATTGATCCGTTGTAGTGTATCCAACATGGCTTGTCGGTGATGGAAAGGCCGGATTGTAAATCTGTCGTGCATTTGGGAAGT
>JAVTVY010011156.1:0-51985 GCA_036873755.1 Hanleya hanleyi | reverse complement strand
TCGGTCTTTAAGGCTAGAGATATGAAAAGCTGCTTCCAAGCAGTAGTCGCCTACATTTCACTTTTACCAAAGGGACCTGCAATTATTCTGAATAATATATTGATTAACTATTTCAGAATATTTGCAATAAAAACCATTGTTTATGTTTTCTAAATTAACCGATAGATCTCATTCACGTGTAAATTAGTTAATTTTCTAGAAAAATAGACTACTGACTTGCTAAAGCTAGTTGTCAGTGCCTTTGGTGCTTACAATAAGTTCTCTGCACCAACCGTTTGCGTACACTTCGCCATCCATAAGATGGCTTGCGAATCGTGTGTCTCCATTATTGCGGAGCGATATCCGGTACTTTACCGGATTCTGTTCGGCCTTCATTCGGCGGAGAACAGACTCGAGAAATCTGATAAATTACAGGTTTTCATACGACTTATGAAACAGATATTGCCTGGGCTTACAAAATATATAGGTATGTATAACTTTCGTGTCATCCAAAAGGTGTCGTGGATCTGAAATTTTGAACAAGTAGTTCATCACATCAGGCCCTAAAATTTGGGGCGAACGATCGTTCAGTTCGCCTTGCGGTTACCCAAAACGAAAGACGCATAACCGAATATTCGTTCGCCTAAATTATGGCCCAAACTCTGTGTCACGAGGACATAATTTTAATAATAATTTCCTGTTCTAACCTGAAAATATTTCCGATCGAAGCAGGGGCTGTACTTACGAGTGATTCGATGTTAACTACACACACAAGAGCCCCAGTCGAGGGGAGATAATTGAACCCGAAACCCATGTGCGTTTTCATACACTCTCTGATACTTGGATGATATACAGCCCAGGTGTATATACCGCTGTGTGGGATTATATGAACAGGGTAAAAGTTTCTCAACTTCCTCTCACCGGACTGCACGTTGTGTCTTGGTTATGGGGCCCTAACCAAGACGCAATTCCATAAGTGTGCGGCCCGGAACATGCGTGATGCCGACAGACGAAAGTGAATGACAGAGAAACTTTACGTTTAACTGTTTTAAAGGAGTACTTACCTTATTTTTGAGTGTGACTATATTTATCAGCACTCGCATTTCAAACCTTATTATATAAAACTTATGCTGATAAAATGTGAAATAAAAGAAATATTGAATATTTTGTTGCTCGCCACGGCGTGCACTGGGCGCCGCCATTGCACCACTGCGTGACGTTTTTAGATGAGCGGAAGTAAGTTTATACTCATCTAAAAACGTCACAACGTCATGGAGACTTAAGGTTGATCGTGTTGATCATGCCGATAATTCATACGAGAAGGAACCCAGTAAATCCACTGCCGTTCTAGTTGATTTTAGTTGTTCAAGTGTAATCATGAAAATGTTTACGAACTTAAAAGCATCGTCGTTCAACTCAAATCACTGGACAATTGCAGAGAACGCTCTTTTAGTTTACCGCTCAGCTTCAAATTTTGTCCAAATTAAATCGGAAAATTCTCCGCTGAAAAACTTGGGGAAGGAATTCTTCAGTTGTCGGATATAACCTAAACCACTTTCCTTTTAGGAATTATCCCCGTGTGAATTGCCGCGCCAGTTTTTTCCTCGAATTAAAACTCAGACCCAGAGTAGTTCATATGTCCGTAGTTGGAACGTCCCTGGATCAAGCGTTAGCCGTGACGTTGTCCTGAATGCTGACGTCATCAATCACGTCATCCCACAGGCAACATGGCGGCGCCCACGTCGACGTCAAAGGAGAAACATGGCTTCACAGATTGTAATAAAAATAATAGGTTATCGCCCCCAACGACAATAAAATAGTTGGTTATATTTCTTTAAGAGTCTAACCTTTGTAATAGGAACCTATATCAAATTAGGTAAGTACTCCTTTAAGATTAAAATGTGTATATGGGAATTTAATTTGAGATAATATTTTAGAAATAGAGGTCACAATTCCAATGATAGAAGTCTGCCAGTCACACAAAATTGGACTCTGTACGCAACACGTGGTAATGACGAAAATTGGTCACCGGGAGCATCCGATATTGAGAGGGGCTAGATTAGGGCCGGCTATGGGAACGAGATTATTATTACATACAAAATCAAAATGTCGGCGTAGATAGCAACAGCAATTTTCATGGAAGGAACTCCAGTCAAAAACCAATGCCTAACCGCAACAAAACTCATTGGCATAACATATCTGCTTAACCTATAGGTTATGCAGTTCAGAAACGGGGGAACGAACTATGGGTTACCTAGGGTCAATTTCACATAACCTATTTTCAGGTTAAGTAAACTTTTCAAATTTTAGGGCCTGCACATGACTCGAAAATGGCGAGTTACGTTGGGGTTACGTCGGTAGATTTGAGCTGATTGGCTGACGAAGTCACGTGGTATTGGTTTCTGGAAATTCCCTCTTGCAGTTGCCGAAAGTAGGCTGAAAATGGATACACACGATCCCAGGGTCAGTCCGCGTATAGATGACCGAGATGGTTACAGGTTGTGCACCAACATTTCTCAAGTGGAACAAGGGAGATAAAACCCTTACTGAATTAGGCTATACACAAGCAACACATGGATCTGAGATTGGTGAATTTTCTTTGAACTTGGGCTGTATCGATTTCGCGACTTCTATGGGCTATTTCCTACGTTGTACCGTAAAAAATGGTTTCATTTATTCGTCATGAATATTTAATTTTTTTTGCGTTGTTGCAACTGTGAACATACTGCTTCATGAGAGAACATCTCTTCCCCACTTTGACCTGCCTGATCATGATGGTAATCAATATGGGAAATAAACAAAATGGTTTCACATGTGTAATTGTTCTTCTCTCATAGGGTGAAACTTCTGCAGCAGAGTCCTATGATTGAGATGTCACGCCGCACCCCCAAGGCCAAAACGCCTCCAGGTCAGTCACAATAAAGGGGAGATAACTCTGTCAGTTTGATGAAATTATATTGATTACATTCTAAGGACTGTTCCAGAAAAAAGTATGTGGGGAGACAGAAGGCACTTTATATATTTATGTATGGGTCGTGGGGTAAAAGAGTTACATAATTACGTGCAGGGCCTGATCTAGACTTTTAGTTTGGGCACCCTTACCTGGCGCAGAGTGTGATAAGTTATAGTGAAATAGGCCGCGATGTGGGACTGTCGAAGCCCATGGAAGCTGTGGGAGTATTGAATGGTCTAAATACAGCCTGATAACTTAATATTTGGCAATAGTAATTGCATTAATATAGGTTTCAGCCTGTTCAGAGGGAATTTGCTAACAATTTTTTTTTTTTTTTTCTTTTTTTTTTCTCATTTGGGCGCCCAAATTCATGGCGCCCAAACCCGTTATAACGGGTTCAAAAACGGCCTGGATCAGGCCCTGACGTGGGTGGTTTTCTGATGGATAAAGTGAGTTATATGTGGTGATTGGTTACATATTCAATAATATGGGTGGTGGGGGTAAAATTATATTTGATTACATATATAGTGTGTAACTCAATTACCATTTATCCCCATCTTCTGTTCTTGCCTAATACTTGTATGTGCTTGCACTTAGGATGTTTGAAATGAACCCTAGGCCTGCTTCATCATTTGGAGAAAATAGTAAAACTATACATAAAGGCCTACTAAAAAGTTGATGGCAGCCACATGCCCGTATAAGGACATGTAAGCAGAGTATTACATCATGTATTGTGGTGTCTAATTCATTTTCCAGTCATTCGTTTTTGAGGCGAGCGATCGCTCGCGCGCATCATCGCTCGCATCATCGCTCGCCTAATTTCATTTCAAGGCGCGCGATTGATCGCGCACCTAGAGAAGTCCTGCTCCCCAAACCCCAATGCGTATTTTTTTGAAAATACAAGTCGATAATTCATCACGCATTCACGAAACGAAAATAGGAACTCTTCTGTGTTCGGCGGTACATTCCTTGACTATTTGGGGAAATACAAAATCGTAATTCTAGCAGCGAAGTCGGAGAGTCCGATCGTCTCTTTGATGTGATGTTTGAAGTAGATGTTGAATATATCGCCAACGACTATTCAAATATATTGTTTTCGAAAGCGCTAATATATATTCATGAATATATCAGTCTGTTCGATAAAACCTAGCGGCGAAATCATAGCTGAACCAGAAAGATTATTCCGTACTAAGATCCGAGTAAATTTTTGTTTTACCCGCCGGTGTTAGCACTAGCAGGCGCCATGTTTTGATTTGCGTGCGTTGCGATGAACTTTTAATACACTGTTTGCAACAAACGTCACGATCGAAAGCTTTTTTTAGGTATTCATTTTGCACAAGTTTTGATTTGATCTTATTATCAGACTTGATATTCCAAAGCAAGTTGTCGTCCATAAAGAATTTATGAAGAAAATCGCTTCATATCCGAGGTTCCGTCTGGAAAATGCTGTATCAAATTAACATAATGATATCGCGGAGCTCTGTAAAGTTTTGCTGCTCTGGAATTTATTTGTTATAATAGCACAAAGCATGACTGGACAGACAGTGTAGACAAGGGGGCACATGTCTCTTGTATATAACTTCAGATAATTGGAATTGGGATCTCCATGAATTAAGAAAAAAAAACATTAAATGAGGACAAAAATGTAAGGGAGAATTTGCAGATTTATTTGCTGGAAATGGCTCAGAATGCATTTCCAGCAATCTAGGACCTCTGAGCTTAAGGGGCCTAGGCGGCCCCTGGACCCCGGCCTGAAGTCCTAGGATAGTAATTTCAGGAGTGCGATCACTCGCCTCACTCATTTTAGGAGTGTGATTTATAGCACTCCTCTGATTTACAGAAACGAAAGACTGATTTTCTCACTTAGATAACATTATTTTCGAACACACACGATTGTCTGACACTAGACTAGATGTAAAAAAAAAAAAAAAATTGCAACTGAAAGTCCTTAAAGACGTTGAACATATCAAAAGTCATTTGTTGCCTTCAATCCAGTTTTGAGTTTAAAGATGAAATGCAAACGTTTTCATACTTAAATTTTTATGTTTTTTGTGGGTTGGAACTATCCGTCTATTTACATCCTTTGGTTTGATTTGAAGTATTTTGTCTCCAAGTAACGTCAGAAAAGTGCTCCAGAGGTGATATCTCAAGCCCGGCCGATGTTAGAAATGAAATCCGCATCTCTTATCTGCTCTTGTTTGACATTGTTTGGGATGTCACATCAGACCTACTGGCCAGATGTCAATACTTGTATGTTCAGTCTTCGGGAGGCTGGTCTGACACGTGATGTCACAATCATGAAGCTTGTCTGAAACGTGATGTCACAATCGTGGAAAGAATGCGCCACGATGTTTTTCTTATCAGAATTCAACTGGACTTGTTATACTAACTTCTCTCAGATTGCTATTTCTATCATTATTTGACCAAGTCTAAAATATGAAATGTAGAATCTAAAAACCGGTGCATTTCAGCTTTACCCTTTAATTTGATATGTTTTCTTTCATTTCCTTTGAACAGAGCGACAGCCAGCTCCACTGACAATCAACTTTGATGACGTTGACTTCATGTTGACTGATCAAGTGAGCCAGTCATCGGTGGAGGAAAGTGAAGATTATGAGGAACAGCCTGCATCTGAGAGTTTTATCATGCTCAACAACAACAACAACGAGCAGGCCGGTAGAACCGATCCGATGGAGCCTTCAACAACAACCAATCCCGAGTCAATCGGTAAATTCTTCATTTACGTTAGTCTTGAATATCAATGACCTAAATGCTGGTTGTATATGGTGTTTGCATTTTGGTCTGGATTCTGTTCTATGAGGAATTGTCCACGTTTTAAATCACTTGCCTTGTGTTAATGAGGCAGAGGCATGCATAACTTCTCGCACCAACTGATTCAACTGGCATGCATTGTGGGAAAGTTTACTGATGTTGGCGGACACATTGCACGGACTTCACCCAGATGTTAGTTGACCCAGATGATACGTGATCCTGATGTTAGTTGACCCAGATGTTAGGTGAACCCCCCTCTAACTAGAGGGGGGGCATATAGCGATCGCTTTGTCCGTCTGTCTGTCTGTCCGTCTGTCCGTCCGAATTTCTTGTCCGGGCAATATCTCGGTTAATATTTGATGGACAGGATCGAAACTTGCATGGAATGTGGCCAGTGGCTCGTAGTTGTGCAGCGTGGAGTTTTTTCCGAGTTCCGGTATAATTTTCAAGAGTTATGGCCCTTTTTCTGAAATCTCTGTGAATGGGACTTGTCCGGGCTGGATCTTGGTTAATATTGTATGGACAAGTATGAAATTTGCATGATATGTGGTCAATGACCCACAGTTGTGCAGCGTAAAGTTTCTCCACGTTTCGCTTATATTTTCAAGAGTTATGGCCCTTTGTTCCTGAATTCTCCGTGAATTGGGACTTGTCCGGGCTGGATCTCGGTTAATATTGTATGGACAATTATGAAATTTGCAGGATGTGTGGTCAGTGCCCTGTAGTTGTGCAGCGTGAATTTTCTCCGCGTTTCGCATATATTTTCAAGAGTTATGGCCCTTTTTTCTTCAAATCTTTGCGAATTGGAACTTGTCCGGGCTGGATCTCGGTGAATATTGTATGAACAATTATGAAATTTGCAGGATATGTGATCAGTGCCCTGTAGTTGTGCAGCGTGAAGTTTCTCCACATTTCACCTATATTTTCAAGAGTTATGGCCCTTTTTTCTTCAAATCTTTGTGAATTGGGATTTGTAGGGCTGGATCTCGGTTAATATTGTATGAACAAGTATGAAAATACGCATGATATGTGGTCAGTGACACATATAGGTGTGTAGCGTGAAGTTTCTCTGTTTTCGGTTATATTTTCAAGAGTTATGGCCCTTTGTTTAAACCTAAGTGAATGGGATATATTTATTTGTCCAAGCTGGATCTCAGTCCATAACTGATTTGAACCAGGAAAATGGCTATATTATATGTTATTCTACATTCCAAAGCAGACAACATAGGTCCTGAAGTATGAAATTGCCCCAAAAACAGTGAATTGGGTACAAAATTCACTGATCGTTTCATAATTTCACCACAATATAACTGGCAACCATCTTGCATCGAAGCATCGTATTATTACTTGTTGCTTGATATTTGGAATATGTATTATGTGAGACATGGCAAAAAAGTGACTGAAACAGAATTTTTATAATTATCCAAATTAGGCCTCCACCAACCAATAAAGAACAGAACAATGGCGGGGCAGTGTCGGATTAAAGTGGAAGGGGGGGCATACAATTGAGCAATCTCTGATTGCTTCCTTCCTGTGTTGACCCAGATGTTAGGTGATCCAGATGTTAGTTGACCCAGATGTTAGGTGATCCAGATGTTAGTTGACCCAGTTGTTAGGTGATCCAGATGTTAGGTGATCCAGATGTTAGTTAACCCAGATGTTAGGTGATCCAGATGTTAGTTGACCCAGATGTTAGGTGATCCAGATGTTGGGTGATCCAGATGTTAGTTGATCCAGATGTTAGGTGATCCAAATGTTAGTTGACCTAGATGATAGGTGATCCAGATGTTAGTTGACCTAGATGATAGGTGACCCAGATGTTAGGTGACCCAGATGTTAGGTGACTCAGATGTTAGGTGATCCAGATGATAGTTGACCTAGATGATAGGTGATCCAGATGTTAGTTGACCTAGATCATAGGTGACCCAGATCATAGGTGATCCAGATGTTAGGTGACCCAGATGTTAGGTGACCCAGATGATAGGTCACCCAGATGTTAGGTGATCCAGATGTTAGTTGACCCAGGTGACAGGTGATCCAGATGTTAGGTGACCCAGATGTTAGGTGATCCAGATGTTAGGTGACCCAGATGATAGGTGATCCAGATGTTAGTTGACCTAGATGATAGGTGATCCAGATGTTAGTTGACCTAGATGATAGGTGACCCAGATGTTAGGTGACCCAGATGTTAGGTGACTCAGATGTTAGGTGATCCAGATGATAGTTGACCTAGATGATAGGTGATCCAGATGTTAGTTGACCTAGATCATAGGTGACCCAGGTGATGGGTGACCCAGAGGTTGGGTGATCCAGATGTTAGGTGACCCACACCTTCAACAACACCTGGCATTGGTCAGTTGCAGTTGGCTATCAAATTGTTTGACGAAAGTCACTGATTTCTATACATCTACCTGGATTCATCATGTCTGTTACAGGGATTCATACACGTCAGTTTTTGCCACCGGTATTCGGTGGCAAAATTCACTAGGAAACTCAATTCGGACTGTAAAAAACTTTCTCGGCTATAAACTCAATTCCGGTGAATGCTAAAACTCGTAAGTCGACCAACAAATCCGTTTCAAAAATTTTTTAGACGTACGCACGTCATTTATTCAGAAAAGTTTGTTAAAACGAGTAAAAACGCACCTTGTTTACAAGATCGTTTACAGAAACACATTCTAAAATTGAAGGGCAACAACTCGTGTTTCCATTACACACAGCATTTGGGTCACGTAGTAGAAATGCGTCGATGTTATTGGGTAAAATGGTAACGTGTTTTAAAGTCTTTTCATTCAACCCCGCGAAAATCTGATCACCTGACGTAACCCGACTTACTGATTTGTCAACCATAAATATCGCTTGAGTACGCATGTGCCGTGGTCCATTTCGACAGAATCACAATGGTGTTTGGCTTCGCTCACCGAAGCCACGCGTCGTGTAAACAACAGGATTTTTACCGAATGTTGAATAAATGTTCAGTATTCTTTATCTCAAGTGTAATCAGGAATACATATCGTGACATCTATAAGATTTTAGACGAGTTATTTAGTAATCTGAAAGTGATAAAATTTCTTACGTGAGTTTTACACTACAGTACAATATTTTTGCCAAATTGCGTTCCCTAAATATTTCTAAAGCTGTAAAATGCCAAATACGTTGCGAATGTATGTTCAGGGGTTCAAATTAATGTATCGTGCATCAAATACCATCCATTATTTCATTTTATTTGTCAATTCCAACGACTTGACAGACACCGTTTCTGAACCCATTTTGAAAGGTTCAACACTGCTTGACAGCCTGGCACTCGGAAATCGACAGCACTATACTAGTAGGGTTAAGAGACAGTCAGGAAGGAGTAAAACACGTTCTTAAAATGTCAAGTTTTATCTTGGATATATTTCCTGAAATGAATTTAGTAAATTGTCATGCACATTGAGTCATTTTGCACAATTCCACTTAAGAAAAACCAATCCATTCATACAACATGAAATCTCCAGTTTTAGGCTATCGATTCAGGTGATCGATTGGTTACGTGGTTGATCTACTAGGAGATAAAAAAATCGATCACCTGGACCAAAAATCAGGGGATAAATTTTTTGATCACTCCGTGCTGTCCTATTTCGAGGCCTGTTCAACATTTTAGGGAAAACCCCTGATTGGGATTAAATATCGCAATTCAGATCTCGTTCATTCCAAATTAGGAAGGATATGGATTATTTAAATTGACAAAAATATTTTCATAACTGAAACAATGCTAGTAATTGGGGTGCAGTTGTCGGTAGCAGATGGGAATTGAGCCATCTCCGATAGACTGCACCCCTAAAAGGCTGACTTTGTGGTGATAGAATATTGTATTCTTGTTCAAATAAATTAAGACAGTTCAATGATTATGTCAAATTTGAGGTTATATTACTTTATTCTAAGCTTTAAACTCTATCTCAGAACCATTAAATATGGCGGCGGCAAAAACACAAAAAAACTCAATAGCAATCAGGACGCCGGTGTCAAAAACTGATAAAAACTCAATTGAGGTAAAAAAAATACTGAAATTTCAGTATCCGGTGGCAAAATTTTGGACTTCTATGAATCCCTGTGTTAGCGGCAATAAATAGGTCCAAACTTCAAGGTAAATAAGTGAATACAAGAAAAATGGTTGCATGGAATATATTGCGTTCCAAAGTGATCAAAACATCAACTGAAAAGTTAGTGGTGATGTTTGTAGCTGAGCATTCATTGGGTGAAATTCGCATGTGATTTCAAGAGAGATGACTCGTGAACGACATAGTAGAATAAAATAACCAATCAAAGACATCCTTTTGGCTGGGCTGATCAGTGTCCAGGGTAATAGGAACTGTGAGCACTCATGTTCTGGCACATGTAGGCACTGTCGTGATATGACTGAAACAAGGTTGAAAACGATGTTAAACCCTACTACTCACTCACTCACTCGGGCTGTTAATTATAACATGTTAATCAGTGAATATTCTTCCAGATTCTAGTAGGCCTACATGTGATGATAAAGAGGACAAACAACCAGCAGGAGGTGGGAATGAGGAGAAGGATGAGGGAGATCACGATGTGCCATATTTCCGTAATTTGATGAATTCCATAACAGAAAGGCTGACCGCCGTGTGTGCCAAGTGGGAAGGAATCAATGAGTTTGAGTTTGAACTGTCTGAGGATGGTAGGTTCTCTGCTGGGGTGGCCTATATGAAAGTTTATACAAGAATTTTTTTTTTTTCTTACACACAGAATTGCAGTTGTTGTCCTCCATCCCAGTTCAGACACTGGGGTCTGATGGCTCTCGTTTGATGTCTTGTTTTCATTTGCAGTAATTTCCGAAATGCTATTGTTAGGCTGGCTATTCAAGTAACTCAAAGAACACTGTCTCATGTAAATTGTATTAAACTGCATCCTGAGAATGATGGATATACTTGGCTTTCGTGACAGAAAAAAAAAAAATGCAAAAAGCCTTTCTACTGGACTTTTACCACTATTCGCCAGAAGTGAGAGATCTGGGTGTGCAAATTTCTAATTTAAATAAAACATCTCTACCATGTTAAATCAGACAGATTCAGGGTGTACAAATTGGAATTAGGGAGTGGAAATCACTCAGCATGCTCCTCTGGTTAAACAAATTGCTCACTCGTCATTTTTTACTCTTACAAAAAAAGTCATTGACAGTAGGGATTTGTTGTATTCTGAGAGCCAGAGCTCAACATAGTGAATTAATCGCTCCAAAGGCATGAAAGGGTGATAAACACTGTCTGTTCGAAATGTTTGTTTAGGGGAGACCGAGATGGTTGGACTAAGGGATAGGTAGGAACATTGCAAATATCTCATAATATGTTGTCATATAGTAATTTGAGGTCGTGCAGTGTGCAACCATTTCGAATTGATTTGGATCTCGCACATGTGCGCAACAAAGGTCAGTTTATTTATTTTTGCCCTGTTCTACTAAATATTTCACATCTCAAATATTTCGTTCTATAACACAAACTTGAAGACAATTTGAGGAACATTTATTTGGAGAGATTAAGGATAGTCTTTAAACAGGTGCTTTTGTTTGGACTGATCAGCTTTTGTTATGTAATTTGACCTTGATCAGTACTGAAGGTTCTTTTGGGACTGGTTGGAACTCTTAATAATTGGGGTAAGTTGGAACATGGTTCAACCAATTGCTAAAAATTGCTATATTTGCTATAAAGATTAACAAAACCATTCCAGAATCATGGGGAAACACCAAAATGATAGGGGGTTGACTGGTTTTCTGTAGAGGCATAATAATATTTCTCTCAGAATGTCCGAGGCAACATCGATTGGTCGAGCAATGAGCTTTTTTAAAGGTTTAGGTTTCGCAAATAAAAGCTAACATTTGTCTTTTTGAAGACATTGTTTGGCCTTAGTTGTTCAGATTGTCCAACTTACCCCAAGGGGCGAGTCAACCTGCCCTGCAAATGAGTCTTTTCTTTTTAAGCAGCCATCTAGACACTTTTTGAGCATTGGACTTAACACTGGTGTGTGGTAGATACCCCTA
The DNA here is from genome assembly GCA_036873755.1 of Hanleya hanleyi. Classification (NCBI taxonomy): domain Eukaryota; kingdom Metazoa; phylum Mollusca; class Polyplacophora; order Lepidopleurida; family Hanleyidae; genus Hanleya; species Hanleya hanleyi. The sequence goes on along the minus strand of JAVTVY010011156.1, from coordinate 40,244 downwards.
TGGATGTACTATATTATGCACATATAACAATTTCATGTTCACATTAAACTTTCTACCTAGTCGTGATTTTATATAAAAAAATGTTCCAACCAGCCCCGGTCACTCTATATTTTGATTTCAAGGATCTTTCCGAAATATAGAACCAAACCAATCATTGTATTTGTCACTGCAGTGAAAGGTCAGATTCGGACAACAGTGGGCCAAGCGCAGCTCCTCATGTCTCAACGGTTCAAACAGTTCAAAGGTCTGGTGAATGACTGTGAATTCAAACAGGGAGAGAAGGAGACTACGTGTACAGATTTGCAAGGATTCTGGGATATGGTTTATTATCAGGTTTGTTCATGTTCTCACTAACCAGGTTAGGGCAATCCCGCTCTCTAAAATGGAGGTAAAAGAGATGGTTTCTGCTCAATAAATCAGTTCACATAATGAATCTAGCAAAATCCTCTTGAGGCGCACACAGATATAGATATATCCGCATTAAATGGTAGTAAGAAAATAAATTGTCATCTATCCAATTTGCATAATAATAGGACAAACGTCTGTCTTGCAGTTTAAACAACATTTGACTGGTTCTTCAAGTGGCAAATTAATTTTAGGACACGAACAATAGATAAGATAATGCACCTGAAGTTCTGAAGCATGGGTTAATTAGGAATCAAAAATTATTGAGTGAAAACGACCCTTTCAGAGAGCAGAATCGCCCTGACCTGCTAACAAGTCGGGATCAAGGGGACATAATCAGTGGTAGTACAAAGCTTGTCCTGCACACCATATGCATATTATATGATTGCCTTATGGTGTGCTGCAATCAGTGGTGTCATCTTGGCTCACAACATTGTTACTATTGCGATATTATTGAGGCCATCTGGTGTCTGAAAGGGATACATTTAACCTGTCACAAACTATAGCATTGCATGATGTCACAAGATGGATGGATGTTCGTGGGCACATAATGTTACACTTCCAATGGGAAGTTTTCTGCCCCATGGATGTGATACGACCTAATGCATTCGTCAACGTCACAGGACACCACATGCCATACATTTAGGTTCTGGATAATGACCTCAGATGACTTGCTAAATTTATTGACAAAAGTATAGCTTCAAAATCGAGGGACATAAGTAATGGTTCTTTTCGAAAATTGGTCAGTTTGTCGATTTCCAATTCAGATTCTCCTTGAAATTAGCTGGCATGGCTGGAGAGGCTTGATTTTCTTTTTTTTGCCATGCCAATTCTTTATCATACCCTATTTCTTATAATTTTTCGAACAGCAATTTTAGACTTGAAAGCAGAGGAACACATCTTTATGTCAACTGAGGCCAAACTGTTAATCAAATCAAAATATGGCCTGAAATTGGAAAATTGCAACCTTTGCCTTTCACTTTTAAAGTTTGGCCAGATATTTTAAAGTTCGACCATAGATATCTGTAAACAAAATAAATGCAAATAACCTGGCATTGCTGATTGCTTAGTCTTCTAGTAAATATATTTAAATTGTGTGTAATCCTAATTGTATAAATTGATTTCCTATATGAGTATTTAATTTGAGTGATTTATTTTTATGATTGCCAGGTGGAGGATGTGGATAACAAATTTTCAGACCTGGACAAATTGAAAGCAGCAAACTGGGAGAAAGAGGATAATCATCTACCAAAGAAGGCAAAAGTGTCCAAGGTAAAATAACTGTATTCGACAGATTTCACACACTACCTTGAAGTCTTGAAAATGACAATTTAGAATTCAAGGCTTAGTTGAAAAACTTTGAAAAATAGAGAATTGTGTTGTCAATTCAGTTAAGTTGTCATTTTATTAGGAGGATAAAAATCATGACAGAGGAAAAATTGGTCGTTTTCCAATTAAATTTGGAAGGCGAATAATTGGGGAAGTTACTGTGAGGGCTGTTTCAGAAAAAAGTACATGGGGGGGACAGAAGGCACTTTATATATTTACGTGTGGGTTGAGTGGTGAAAGAGTTACATAATTACATGGGTGGTTGCCTGTTGGATTGTTGGTTATATATCATATAATATTACATATTATATTCAGTAATATGGGTGGTGGGGGTAAACTTATATTTAATTACCTGGGTGGTGGGGGCTAAAAAAAGTGCCTTCTGTCCCCCCCATGTACTTTTTTCTGGAACAGCCCTAAGTCAAATGAACCAGGGTGATATTTCATGTGTACTCTGTATTCATACAATAAAATTAAAAAAAAATATATTTTTTTACTTCAGAAGAAGGCCGTTTCCAAGCCAGTAGCATCCAAGCCCACAGGAAAGTCCAAATTCTCTGCCTTCCGAGCAAAAATGTTGAAAGGGAAGAAAGAAGAAGCAGAGAAAGAAAAGATTGTGAATGCACCCGAGAACAATGTTAAAACATTTGATGCTGGCTTCTTCAAGGTTAGCAGTCCTCTGAAGAGCAACCCTGATTCTGAAGGTAAGTCCAAATCCTCTAAACATTTAATCACACTATAATCATCTTCAATTTTGCTGTCAAAATTCAACCAATCGTTCTAATAAATTTGATCAAATTCTACAATTCTTAGAGTTGAAATTCGAAGGTTTCTAAATTTTTATTTTCGATCCCAGTTGACTGTAATGGTAAAAAAATGGACCTGGCCTGCTAGAAGCTTTTGAAAAGTTAGTACACTAAGCTCAACTAACTCGGATTTAGAAGCCGTAATCGCTTATCCTTCTTTCATCATGTTATCACACATCAGTCCAGACATCCAAAGACTGAACAAGAGTATGACATTTGACTCAGCGGATATGACATCAGAAACTAACATAAAATATTGGCAGATAAGCGATGCAGATTTCAAAGTTGGTATCTGATGTCAGGGGTCAAAATAACTATAAAAAAAATGACTGTGCAGGGGTCAAAATAAACATCTGTCCACCTGTCTCCGACAGGTAGCCTACTCTGCATGTCTCGTGTGACAGGTAGTCCAAATAAATTTTTGTTCATGATTTACTTGTTTTTGCCCCAAAAACCTTCGAACTGAATGCAGGAAACTGCCAACAGATAAATTAATATATTAATGCATTAATTAGACACAAATTAGACTAATCAGGTCTACATGTACAGTATTATTTTAGCCCACCATCACCAGATGGTGGGCTGTTCAAATCGCTTTTCGTCCGTGGTCCGTCGTCCATCGTCCGTCCGTAAACAATTCTTGTTATCGCGATTTCTCAGGAACTACTGCATGGATCTTTCTAAAATTTGGTACACAGGTTCCCCTTGGGGTCTAGTTGTGCAAGACACCTTTTCTGGTCCGATTCGAAAATCCAATATGGCCACCAGGCAGCCATCTTGCATTTCCCCATGAAACCTTGTTATCGCGATTTCTCAGGAACTACTTCATGGATCTTTCTGAAATTTGGTACACAGGTTCCCTTTGGGGTCTAGTTGTGCAGATAGCTTTTCTGGGCCGATTCGAAAATCCAATATGGCCACAAGGCGGCCATCTTGGATTTCCCCATAAAATCTTGTTATCGCGATTTCTCAGGAACTACTGCATGGATCTTTCCCAAATTCGGTACACAGGTTCCCCCTTGGGGTCTAGTTGTGCAAGATACCTTTTCTGGTCCGATTCGAAAATCCAATATGGGCACCAGGCAGCCATCTTGGATTTCCCCATGGAACCTTGTTATCGCGATTTCTCAGGAACTACTTCATGGATCTTTCTCAAATTTGGTACACAGGTTCCCTTGGGGTCTAGTTGTGCAGATACCTTTTCTGGTCCGATTCGGGTGGAATCCAATATAATAATAAATCTTGATTTCCCCAAGAAACTTGTTATGATTTCTCAGGAACTATTATATGGATCTTTCCAAATTCGGTACACAGGTTTCCTTGGGGTCTAGTTGTGCAAGATACCTTTCTGGTCCGATTCAAAATCCAATATGGCCACCAGGCAGCCATCTGGATTTCATGGCACCTTGTCTCGAACTACGCATGGATCTTTCTCAAATTTGGTACACAGGTTCTGGGGTCTAGTTGTGCAAGATATTTTTTGGTCCTCGAAAATCCAACATGGTCACAAGGCGGCCATCTTGGATTTCCCCATGAAACCTTGTTATCGCGATTTCTCAGGAACTACTCATGGATCTTTCTCAAATTTGTACACAGGTTCCCCTTGGGGTCTAGTTGTGCAAATACCTTTTCTGGTCCGATTCGAAAATCAATATGGCCACCAGGCAGCCATCTTGGATTTCCCCCATGAAACCTTGTTATCGCGATTTCTCAGGAACTACTGCATGGATCTTTCTCAAATTTGGTACACAGGTTCCCCTTAGGGTCTAGTTGTGCAAGACACCTTTTTCGGTCCGAATCGAAAATCCAATATGGCCACCAAGCGGCCATATTAGATTTTCCCAGGAAACTTTATCGTGGTTTCTCAGGAAAGACTGCATGGATCTTTGTCAAATTTGGTACACGGGTTCCCCTTGTGGTCTAGTTGTGCAAGACACCTTTTCTGGTCCGATTCCAAAATTCAACATGTCCATCAGGCAGCCATCTTGGATTTTTCCATGAAACTTTGTTATTGCGATTTCTCAGGAACCACTGAATGGATCTTTGTCAAATTTGGTACACAGGCTCCCCTTGTGGTCCAGTTGTGTAAGATACCTTTTTTGGTCCGATTCGACAATCCAATATGGCCACCAGGTGACCATCTTGAATTGTCCCTTGAAACATTGTTATCGTCAATTCTCAGGAACTGCTTCATGGATTCTTTCTGAAATTTGGTACACAGGTCCCACATGGGGCCTAGTTGTGCAAGATGTCTTTTTTGGTCCGATTCGAAATCCAAGTTACGCTTAATATTATTACGGTATTCTCAAGTTGTGACGTTGCATCACACAAGTCGGCGGATCAAACAGTGGGACATATTCTATATAGTGACTATAGATAATATTCATACCTTCACCTTCCATATCAAGGAGTTCAAATAATTCGGAATTAAAATGTATTTCTTCAAATTTTAAATCAGTTTTCTTAGTCCAGTGAACTGTTTCGTCTGCCGACGGGTCGGCTACATGAAGGGACGTCACTCTTGTGACACAACGCTACAACTCGACAACATTAGATTACTGCGTGTTTCGATCCAAGGGAGATAATCAGGATTCAGACACTTTCGAAGTTTCAACATTACTGCGCGGATCCCTTCAGTATTAAGTATTGTACCATGTTACTATTTTCGAGCATGGTATCTTAAAAGAGATATCTCAAACTAGCCCAGTAAACAGAACAGAATTAGCATTCGTTCCTAATTATAAAATCTTAAGTATGTTTCATAGCTCATGCCAAAGGGTCAAAGACATTTGTCTTCACTTCCAGTACCCAATGATGACACGTGCAAAAAAAAATACTACAAAACGGAGACGAATGATCCTCCGGACATTCACTTTCAGACTAACTTTGCTCTTTTCTCTTGTACTATTACAACTGACATAAGTACAGTTTCTAGAAATCTTGAAACTCCTTAAACTTAGAAAGATGATATCTTGGTGTTTTCCAGTGTCCTTTTTCGATCTTTTTCGCTCAGATTCGAAATTCTGTAAACAAAATTACAAATCAATCGTTTGTTCTTAATAACAATGGACAAAAAGATCCTCTTGTCATTAGCTTACAATTATCGGACAATGGTGGGCGCCAAGATCCTTCAGGATCTCTCGTTTTTCATATTATTTATGCAACATTACAAAACACAAAGCAACATTATTATTTCATATCGTCAGCATGTTTAGTCTACTGTTGGGAGGGAACAGGTAGAAATCGTTTTTTTACCTGTCACTTGAGAAAGGTAACTTTCTTTAAACATTTCAACCCGTGACTGTGCAAATATATATTTCTTAATTTATCAACACTTGAACAATAAAATCTTCTCTGTCCTCCAGCATGTCTTGTGGAGAATGTGGATGAATGTACTGAAAACAAACCCACTTCTTCAGACGACGAGATCGTGGAGCAACAGCCTCCTCAGAAAGAGGCTCCAGAACCATCTTCCGACTCGAGAACCGTTCCCGATTTGTCCGTTTTACGCACGCCAGTGGCTCAGATGCTCAATCGAACTCCCCGGCGCCGGAGTTACGTTCCCACAGTTCCCAGCCCCTTGCTGTGTGACATCACCTCCAGTCGTGCCAAGCGAAGGAGGTCCTATCGTAACACACCCATCCCAGCAAAACTGTTGAGGCGGTCGAATGGCATGGGTAGTCCATGTTTTATGGTTAGTGAAAGAGTGGAAGAAAAGGAAAATGACGACCCACCTACATCCTGTACAACACCTGTATTAACGACATCCAGGTAAGTAACGTTGAATATTTAATGATGAATTTATTGCTACATAATCCATGTTTCTTTCATAAATACTTTAAATTGATTGCTAATATTATAATAGATCTGTTCTATTATATTGAAAACATATCTAAACTAGTTCTGCAAGAAGTGCATAAATATTAATAAATGTTTCGCTAAAATTACAAGTTCCCCTTGTCCCAGGGGACTAAACTGGCTCCCGTCGTCTTACGAGACTGGACTGGCTCCTGTGGTTGCACAGGACTAAACTAACTTCTGTCATCACAGGGGACTAGATTGGCTCCTGTTTTCCCAGGGAACTAGGCTGGCTTCTGTTGTTCCAGGGAACTAGACTGGATCCTGTTTCTCAAGGGGACTAGACTGGTTTCTGTTGTTTCAGGGAACTAGTCTGGCTTCTGTTGTTCCAGGGAACTGGACTGGCTCCTGTTGTTCAAGGGAATTAGACTGGCTCCTGTTGTTCAAGGGAATTAGACTGGCTCCTGTTGTCCCAGGAGATTAGGCTTCATTTGTCCCAGCGGAATAGCTGGACTGCCTCCTGTTGTCCCAGGGGAATATAGCTAGACTGGCTCCTGTTGTCCGAGAAGATTAGAGCTGGCTCTTGTTGCCCAGGGGAATAGCTAGACTGGCTCCTGTTGTCCTAGGGGAATAGCTATAGACTGGCTCCTGTTGTCCCAGGGGAATAGCTATAGAATAAGTCCTGTTGTCCCAGGGTAATAGCTATAGACTGGCTCTTGTTGTCCCAGAGGAATAGCTATAGACTGGCTCCTGTTGTCCTAGGGGAATAGCTATAGACTGGCTCCTGTTGTCCCAGGGGAATAGCTATAGAATGAGTCCTGTTGTCCCAGGGTAATAGCTATAGACTGGCTCTTGTTGTCCCAGAGGAATAGCTATAGACTGGCTCCTGTTGTCCCAGGGGAATAGCTATAGACTTGCCCTTGTTGCCCAGGGGAATAGCTATAGACTTGCCCTTGTTGCCCAGGGGAATAGCTATAGACTTGCCCTTGTTGCCCAGGGGAATAGCTATAGACTTGCCCTTGTTGCCCAGGGGAATAGCTAGGAATGGCTTGCCTGGGTCTGATGAAACAAATAATTAGGCCCAAGTCAATGCAAGTGTGTAGGCTTTAATGTCCCTTTCAACAATATTCCAGTCATATCACGATGAAACAACTAAGCACCACCCAGGATTTAATTGTTTGTTTGATAAGCGATTGATCTGTTTGACTGATCTGTTTGACGAGTAATTCTAAATGCAGCCACTTTTGTTTATCTCTAATCTATTGTGTTTGATTAATATATGTGTTTGGGATGAGCTTTTTCCTTAGGTTCTGTGTCAGGTTTTTGATAGATTGTTAATGCTCGATAAAAGTTTAATATTGCTTCTCATTACATGTATTTAGCTGAATATTGCTGAATGAGATGTTCAATTTAACTCTCTCTCTTCTGTGTGACAGGCCCAAGAAGTCTGTGATATTTCAGCATGAGGAGGAGGCTAGCCCTGCTCCGGACTCAACCACCCATCTTGACATGGATGTCCAGGAGACCGTGCCATCAACTGTTACAGCACCAACCATGAAATCTGGTGAGTTACATTCAAGGATTATTCTTGACAAAACTTTTCATCTAATCAATTTCTAAATTCAATAAAACTCAATGTTTTCAGCACGCCTTCAGGGGTTATTTTAGACACTTTTCCTTTATATAACTCAATTTCAAAAAGAAGAAAAACTCAATTTTTCGGCGCGCCTATCTGCCATGAAACAGATGACACCAACCATGAAATCTGGTGAGTTACATTCAAGGATTATTCTTGACAAAACTTTTCATCTAATCAATTTCTAAATTCAATAAAACTCAATGTTTTCAGCACGCCTTCAGGGGTTATTTTAGACACTTTTCCTTTATATAACTCAATTTCAAAAAGATGAAAAACTCAATTTTTCGGCGCGCCTATGGCGCGCAAAATAAAGAACAAAACTCAATTTTTTCGGGTTTTTCATCGCATGCAGTCTGGAAACTCAATTTTTTTATCTTTTTAGTAGAACACTTACAATAAATAAATTTGCGACAATTTTTCATCGTGAATGAACATGTCAGTAATGTTATGAAGCTCATCAAGCAAAGTTGCGTGTCATACATAGCTGCATACAAGTTTGTTTGCTATCCAACTGAGATTGGCGATTATATTTTGCTAAAGATGTTAGTAGAAATACTTCCCTCAGAGATAGCTTCATTTATTTAAAAATGAGCGCGAATAAAACAAGAGAGTTTTAAAATCCAAGTTATCTCGGGAAGTTCTATTTGGTCGATTATTTTGGGGGTGGGGGAGAGTACTTTAGCTCTGGATTGTGATAGGCCAAAAGTGAAAATATTTTCCCTGCAAATAGCTTACTTTAGTTTAAAAAATCTATACTTATAGTCAAGAAATAAAAATTGTCCCATGTCCATTTCCATGAGTTAACCAATCCTTGACAAAGTTGGTGGTTGAGTATTGTAAGTGTCTGGGTATTTGTAAGTGACAGGAAAGAAATGAAGAAATAAATGGCAATAAAAATGTTAATAAGAGACGTAAAAAATAAAACAACGGTGGTTGTGAAGTTTTGTGGATTTCACGAAAAAAATCCAATGCTGCTTGGTAAACGCAGATAAATGGCCAAAAATTGCAAATTAAACTCAATATGCACCCTATTTTGTAGTATGTGGTGTGGGACTTGTTTACAAAACATACTGGGGTTTCAGAAATTTCCATCGGACAGAAACAAAATTATTCATAAAAACGTATATTTTGTATGTTATAGCATATGCCCCCGCATGTAGATCCCCAGTTGCGCAGGAGAGAGTGTGGATCTTTTTGTTTTTACACCAATCTGCATTGCTCACTTTGTGTATTTATTCCCAAATGGTACATCAGGCTCAGCTGTATTTTGGGGAATGTCTGTTTTGTTCGTTTCTTGTTTCTGGGGAAACGTCTTTCAACGTCACACGCATCCAAGTGAAATGTTGACTGAGAGAGAAAATGCTTGCCCGTTGTCTTGGTTCCGAACTTAACCGAAAAAACCCGGAGATTGACGGACAGCGTGTCTCGGAGACCAGACTCATAAGCCACAGCAGTATGACAGCAGTGGTTCCCGAGTGGACTGAAAAGAGGGGACGTAACTTTGAAATATCAAAATGGCGGACTAGTTCGATCGTCGAAAACGTGGCCGAACAATTTGCTTTGAAATGAGAAACGTTCAGGACAATGTCTTTATCGGATCTATACGACTGAAATGAGAACAGTTCAAGACCAGACGTCCTTATCGGAGTTATACGATTGAATAATAAAGGTACACAAGTTATCTGTCTGCACATCAGTTACAAATCCTGAGTGCTTATCTCGACTCGAGTGGCGTGGCTGGTCACACGTTTTTTTTTTTCTTTCTCGCGGGGGTTTTGGGGGAGGGGGACGGGATAACAGACGACGAAACTCAGTTTAGATTTCTCAGAAACTCAATTTATTTCGTAGAAACTCAATTTTTCGCGCGCCTTCGGCGTGTAAATTCTCAAAATTTTAGAAAACTCAATTTTCGGCAATAAAACTCAATTTACAAAATTTTGCAAAAACTCAATTTGTAATTGTTTTTCATCGTGGTTACCACGATGAAAAAAGTGTCTAGAAAAACCCCTGCGCCTTTGGCGCGCAAGATTTGTTCAAAAACTAAAGTTAACATTTTTTCATCAAATAAAGTATAAAAACTTTATTCGAGAGCTTTTTATATGCCTGCTGAAAAAGCGGACGTGTTATGGGATGAAGCTGTCCGTCCATCGATTTCGTGTCTGGGCTGAATATTGCGCACTTTTCAAGCTACTGATCTGAAGTTTGGTAGGTAGGTGCATTAGGGAGAGATGTGTCATGCGTTGTTTTCGCTCAAGTGGGCCATTTCCATGGCAACCAGACACACCCTCTTTATCCCAGCCATTCTAAATGTAGCTTCGCTCGTGTCCGGACTGTGTATCGCACACTTTTCAAGCTACAGATCTGAAGTTTGGCAGATAGGTGCATTAGGGGAAGATGGCGTGTCATGCATTGCTTTCGCTCATGTGGGCTATTTCCATGGCAACCAGACACGCCCTCTTTATCTCAGCCATTGTAAAGGTAGTTTTCTCTCGTGTCTGGACTGTATATCGCAAATTTCAAGCTACTGATCTGAAGTTTGGTAGGTAGGTGCATTAGGGGGAGATGACGTGTCATGCATTGCTTTTGCTCATGTGGATCATTTCCATGGCAATCAGATACACCCGTTTTATCTCAGCCATTGTAAAGGTAGTTTCTCTCGTGTCCGGACTATATATCGCACAGTTTTCAAGCTACTGATCTGAAGTTTGGTAGGTCGGTGCATTACGGGGAGATGATGTGGCACCACTACATGTAGCCATCACATGTAAATCCATACAGTGCTGAAAGTTTTCAATTCACTGTTCCGCCTGTTCAGACTGATATGTTATTTGGGCATATTTTGAGTTCAGACTGAGCTCTTGTTCATTTCAGAAATAGAATTTCAATTTATCTAATGATGCCCCATTGAATAGTCCATTTGCCTGTTCCCCGATGGTTACGCACTAGCGCAGACAAAGTAATGGCTCAAAACATTGAGTGAGGGCTGTCAGAAAAAATACATTGGATGGGCGGACGGGGGTTGAAATAACCGGTCGCCAGCTCACCATTTGGTCCCTGAAAATTTTTCAACAAGTTTGTCTGTCCAAATTGTGAACCATTTTCATTAACAAAAGACTGCTTAGAAGAATGAATGTTCACTTACAAATATGAACCATAAAATAACAGGGCCCAGTGATTTGTTCACGAGCGTGTCCGTCGTCACGTTTCTTTTCGAAAGTAAAAACTAGTTGTTGTTGTTTGGTAAACTGTACTTGCCCCATGGTGGAGCTTTGTGCCGTTCTGCACAATTCTACACCATTACTGTGGCCACAATATCCTCTTATGTGTTACTTCAGATCCTTTGCTTTATACTGTTGTTAATTTTATTCAGTTCTGGTCAAAAACTTGGCAACTGCCGGTCTCCAAATACATCGTTAGCAGTGACCTCTTCCATCAGAGCATCATGTCACCGTTGTTCATGAAATTGCAGATTTGAGAAAAACCCGAAAGCAGACTTTGCAAGTAGTCGTGTTTTTACTTCAATATTTTTACTTGTAAGTTTAAAATGTCAACAATCATCAGTTACAAAAGCAAAGATATAAATTTAGGGAAAACATAAAACACGATATTATTGAATTTGGCTCCAGTGGAGAATAAATTTGGCTCCTAATTGGGCCAAGATCCCCAAAGAGTTAAAATAATAACTTGGTCTCGCTCAGTCTTATAGTTTCTACAGCCACAAGTTGTTTCAACTATTACCTTGACAACTTGGCACGTTCAAACGATACAAAAAATTGTGCAAAGGCATGATTTATTGTTTCTTTCATGCTTCAAACAGTTGAAGTGATCAAACAGCCGCCATTTCACTCTGAGCAGTTGACCGAGTGCACATGCTCAGAGACTCCTGATTGCGTCACTCAGGAAGCTCCGCTATATCCCCCAAAGTGATATGGTGATGAGCTTTCAGCATAAAAGTATGTTTCCGGGACCCCCCGAGTCATATGATAATGAGCTTCTGCTATATATGGATGTTTCCGTGAGAGTTCTCATATATTTTCTCTCAGGAATACACCGGATTGGGGTGGAGATTGCCGATTTAATCCAAATGATATGCAGCAACAACAACCAACGACAAATGGGTGTTGTCAACGACTAAAACTAATACTGTTTTTAGCAGTTTTAGGCAAATAATGACAGTTTAGCAACACGAGTAATGAAGCATTAATTAAACTATTTTCAATGATCTTGTCCGCCAATAAATTCATTTTATGTGACATTTGGGCACATTTTGGACGTAAAAAATATATCTCATTTTCAATTTTTCCGCTGTTCAGCCCCAATACGGCAACTTGCGTCTTCCCTTAAAGAGTAATGTTGCTGCAATATCGTGTTGTCCGGCTGTATTTTAAACTATTTATTACATATGGAGTTTCTATGGGCTTCATCAGTCGCTCTCCAGGGCATGTTTCACACACTCTGCATTGCATATGGGTGCTAAAACTTAAAAGTGCTGGATCAGACCCTGATAGGAATCCTGATAAAATCACTTGAAGAGATGATAAAGTGGTCACTTGTAACTCTAAGTGATTCTTGACGACTGATTAATTGTTTCAGCACTAGCTCAGTCCAGTACGGTAATTCCCCTAATAATTTGATCACCGGAAGTGCAACAAAAACGGCTTATATCTGAAAATATTCTTGATGGGACCATCTACAAGGTGTCACATTCTGTCATTATATGGATTTTCTTCAGTTTGAATGAAGGATGGAAATGTTACTTTTTCTCGGTGTTTGAATAACAGAGTTGAAAAATGAACTTCCTGTGATTGAATTATTAGGGGAATTACCGTAATAACTTTTCTGTACCGACCAGTCCGCATTCATTTAAAATATTCTGTGAATTCCGGAGTTGCTGAAAATTTGTTTGTATTGGTCCTTTGTTGTAAGAGAAAGTACAGTTTATACCTCAACTCTAATGGAACAACACTGAAGGAAACTGGAGCTGCTCCCCACATCTGAGCATGCTGAATAGATTTCTTTTCTTTTGTTTTAGAAAAGCGCAAGTCGGTATCATTTCAGGATACTGTCAGCACATCGTCTCCCAACTTGACCACAGATTCTGTCAATGCACAAGATGAAGACGAGCCTGTAATGGAAAGCCTCCTCAAATACACCATGCCATTAGGCACCGAGACACCATCAGAAAATGGTGAGTACGTTATCTAATTACACTTCAATTTCAAATTTTTGAATTAAATTTTAAATTTCAAGCTGAGAATATATTTTTTTGCAAAACTTTTTGCTTTTTTTTTGTTTTGTTTTTTTGTTCCTTTTTATCTTACGAATTAAAGGGAAGATATTGTGAGGAGGGAAAGAGGATGTCGTCGTCGGTGTCCCCAGCCTTGAAATGATAAGGTTTTTGGTTTTAGCAAATTAAAATATAAAAAAATAAAAATAAATAAATAATGTGGGGGGTGTGGAGGGGGGGATTTCACACAAAAAAAAATTTAGTATGTATACAAAAAAAAAAATATGGGAGGTGCCTAAACTTGGTAGTTCAGTTATGGCACTACCACTGGGGATTCCATGGGTACTCCAATATTAAAATCCCTATGATAATTTTTTTCATTTAGCTGAAGTGCACATGTACATCTGTACATAGTTTTCTGCAGTTGTGAGCTGTCACCGAATGATCAAACTTGATACACATGTGTCTTGTGATCAGAGGATGTACCTGTGCTATTTTTGAGATGAAATATTAATTTTTGTCCAAATTATGGTGAATGATATTTTGTTTAGCAAAATTGTACATGTAGGTCTTTCACATGTACAAACTTATGTACATAGAAAATTTGCTGCAGCTGTCAGCTGTGAATGATCATGAAACACGTGTTTCTTATGATTAGAGTATGTACCTGTGCTATTTTTGAGATGAAATATTAATTTTTGTCCAAATTACGGCAACTGATTTTTTGTTTGTTTAGGCCTTTTGTTTTTTATTTGTTGGTTCACGGATTTGAGTGATGAAAAAACCAGGTCGACAGGAGGGAAAAAAAAACAAAAAAAAAACACTGTCACACACACACAAAATTACACTCATAGTGTAATAACTTCGATACAGCCGAATACAGTTGTAACACTATGGGTGTACATGTATAATAGCATGTAGAAGCCACAGAAAAAAAATATATGCACTTTGTGGTATGTTCAATGTGATGTCTTCAAAGTGGTTTGACAAGACAAGACTCCTCTGGTTTTGCTGTCTTTTTTCAACATCCTCTCAAAAGAAAACTTTTGATGACCAGAGTTTGTGAAGTTGTATTTAGTGCTGACCACAGTTTCTGAACTTGTAAATAATTATTGGTCCAAGGGTCATAATTGGGGGCATGTTGTTGTATCTGCAACATATCTGTATTTACTGAGAGTTGAAAAGAGTACTTTTCCTATTGACTAATTGTACAAAAGTTTCGAACATTTTATTGATAAAAATGGACGTCCTTTCGGCTGTGAAAAATACATACAAGATTCGGCATCAACAACATGCTACCACCCATGGCCCTTAAATCACGAAATATAGGCCCCCTATATTGGAGTTACGAAAAGCGAATGTATGAAGATCGTGACCTTTCATTCGGGAGGGCATCTCTTCTCTTCGCCATATCCATCATAATGGAACACATGTACAAACTTGACATCGGGGTAGACAGGTCACATTCAGAGACGGCACCATCTTCATGTTTTGACGACTTTGTGTAATACATTTGCAGACGATGTCGTATCGCTGCCGCTCGTTACATTGCTGAAAAGATCTAGTCTTGACTTCCGCCCCTTTCTTTACGACGACACAGATGTAAAAACTGCCCGCCATCCCGCCATTTTGTGACAGCGCGCCACAACAACTTTGCAGAATTATCTCCCTTGAAAGGTCCAAAATGGATGCGCGATGTCTACAGATACCTCGTGTCTAACGTTTCACTCTTCGACAGTATATATTTTTGTATACCTCAGCCTTTCCACTGAGTCATCCTGTCGAGAATTGCGATTTTTTTTTATCAGAGGATACAAAAATAAGGTCTGTAGCAAATTTGTACGTCGGCGGAAATAAAAAAGGACAAAATCGTGATTGATTTTTTTTCCACTTTTCGGAAAAAGTGAGTCGGCGGATCCGTGAACCAACAAA
The DNA here is from genome assembly GCA_036873755.1 of Hanleya hanleyi. Classification (NCBI taxonomy): domain Eukaryota; kingdom Metazoa; phylum Mollusca; class Polyplacophora; order Lepidopleurida; family Hanleyidae; genus Hanleya; species Hanleya hanleyi. Next base: position 25,108 of record JAVTVY010011156.1, on the reverse strand, counting down.
TAAAAAACGAAAGGCCTTAGCAAAATTGTAGGCCTCATACATACATAGAAAGTTTCCTGCAATTAGTTTGCTGCAGTTGTCAGCTGTCAATGGATGATTATGGTACTTGATATACATGTTTCCTATGATTGGAGGATGCACCTGTGCTATTTATAAGATGAAATATTAATTTGCGTTCAAATTATGAGGTTTTGGACTTGGTAATTTGCCAATTATGAGGTTTTTTTGACAGACAAAAATGTTCTGAAAAGTCTGAATTTGTCCGGTTTCATTGGATGATTATGAAACTTGCTACACATATTTCATATGATTGGAGGATGTGCCTGTGTTATTTATGAGATGAAATATTAATTTTTGTTTAAATTTTGAGGGTTTTGTCTATAATGTACATACATGTACACCTGTACATGGAAAGTTTCATGAAGCTTTCATTAGGACTTTGACACTTACTGCACAAGTTGGATGTGATTCGAGGATGTGCATGTGCTATTAAAGAAATATGACATGAAATATGATTTTTTTTCTCCAAATTCTCACAGTTTAAATTCTGTACGTTTCCATTGATAAGGTTTCCATTGATAAAATTACATGTACCCCTGTACATTTAAAGTTTGCTCTTGGGACAGGGTGTAATAATCTATGATTTTGTGATACATGTATATGCTTGTATGTTGCCATTATATCTGCAGAATTAATGCTATGCTCTAAAAAAGGACAATTCTCGGTGATTAATAAATATAGCCATAATATGTTGCACATTTTCAGCATATTTCTCAATTGCTTGTGGGAAGCCGAGGGGTTTTGTTAGTCCTTTATGTTTCATATGCTGCACAAGGCGTTCTTGTTCACAACTGGCGATCAATTTCGTCGATTAATTTCTCGAATCGTGGCTGGGTTGACCCTAATTATCCTTCATTGGTATATATTTTATCTGTGGTATTTAAATCAAAAAGCACAGAAAGCTATGATCATGTTTACCGACCAATGTCCGTCAACAGCTGCAGATTGACTACTGTTTCGCCTGGTGTTCCAGTGTGCCTGGTGTGCAAACGAATGTGCAAATACTAATCGAACAGTCCTGATAGTACTGCTCAAGCTCCGAATACCAAAATTCGCCATTCGTTTCAGCTCTAGTGTACACTGAACTCTGGTTTTCAATGGGACTTACCATAAACTTTTGTCTTAGTTTTAGAGGAATCTACATCAGAAAAGCCCAAGTCTTCCCTGAAGAAATCCAAGACGCCCCATTCCGAGAGACGCCGATCGGCCAGGCTTAACGTCCATTTCCCTGAATTGCCTGAGAATGATGGAGAGACATCAGGAAAAGTGCCACAAACTCCGTTCAACAAGAATTCACTGGGTAAAATGTTAAACTAGTGGTCTCCCCTTTCTTTAATAGAATTTATTTAATACATTCTCTATTGGAAAAGTAGCCACATTTCAGAAACTACCATTTTGATAATAAATAACAGACTGAAATGGCTCTGCAAAAGACGGCCACTCAGTTAACAAGTTGCAAATATCCATTCCTCAAGAAGTCAAAGATAGGAAATTCGGTTTCTGTCCTGATCTTGCCGACTTGCCCCACAGTTATCGTATTTTTCAGTCGATGACTGAGTGCATGACTCCACAGGCTTCTGGCAAAGTTAGGAGAGGATTTAGTATGATAGCATTATATCCTATAAAATTCTGTATGGATGGGAACTATTCATGAATATAAATCCTTCAAATGCTGATGTTTTCGTCATGCTGTTGTCAATTTGAACTCTCCAATGGCAGTATAATGAGATTAGCGAGAACAGGCGTGCTTTGTATGCATGATCTGTGGGAGGTAACCCAACCAGTCAACTGTTACAGCTCACCTCTTCCAATGTGGCAGAAAATTCTTTGACAATTTAGACAAATTATGAATGATTTTATAGTGAATATTTTTCCCATCAATATTAGTTGCCATCAGGCCATTGTTACTTGATTGGTTATTTATAATGACCTTTATTTTTTAAACACAAATGCTAAATGCTATGATTATTTATTAAATTGCAAACAATTGTATACAAATATGAAGAAAATGAGTAAGTCTTACTCTTGAAAATGTAAATCCTTCATTTGTTTTAATTATTTGCCCTCAAAATATAGATGAAGGCTGGTCATGCTAAACAACCAATCAAGTGACAACAGCCTCTATATTAGTTTAACTCATCCTTACTACACCAAGCCAATTTCTACGTTCCCACTTTGAAATTCCCTTGATACATGATCGGACCCCCTTCAATGTTCAAAGCACATATGAACAGACACAAGAGGTCGCTGACCTCCAAACCATTTGAATTTCAAAATGAGTCATAGAAGAGCGTTATTGATTGGCTGACCTGCCGTACATATTGGGTCAACACAGCCACCATATTAGGAGGAATGATGCCACCACTTACAGGTGAAATGCAAAGGTTGTATATGCTTCATGGGCCAATTAATGATGGAAATATCAGTCGAACTACTTCATTTGGTTTTCTTTGAAGTATTTTTTCTCCTGGTAGCTTTTGAAAAGTGCTTCGAAGTTGGTATTTCAAGCCCGGCCGTTTTTAGAAATGAAATCCGCATGATGCTGGTTTGTGACGTCACATCAGACCACCTGGCCGGTTGTCAATACTTTTAACGTTCAGTCTCCGGCCGGCTGGTCTGACTTGACGTCACAATCAAGGAAAGATAAGCGATGATGTTTTGCAAATCTGAATTCAGCTGGGCTAGGGGTACCAACTTTTAAAAAGCTTCTAGCAGACAAGATAATTCAGATTAATCCAAGTGAAGTAGTTCTAATGGTGTTTCTATCATTATTCAACCTATATTAAATGTAAAACGGAGAATTTAAAAACCTTTGTATTTCACCTTTAAGGATGATGTTTCCTTGCACTAGGTAGGTTCTGATTAATTTGTCTCGTTACACCTCAGAATTTGAACACTGAAGATGGTCAGACAGATCAAGGCAGGTTCGAAGTGGGAATGTACAAATTGGCTTCGTGAAATGGAGCTCGTTAACTGAGCATTATACATCTATCATGTCTATATAAGAAGCGATTGCGATGTAATGCTGATATGAGTTACGGTACTGTTTTCAGTGTGCAATAGCGGGAGTAACTGCATATTCTTTCATTTGTAAACTTTATTGAATATGGCCACAATTGTGGTCTTTCAATTCATTTTGCGGAGTCTTTTAGATTCTTAGTTTTTCAATGAAATGTTTTTCCTGAAATTTCACCACAGCCTCCGTAGGAATATGTGGACCGCAAAACCCCTTGCACTTGTGATTAGACAAACAAACTATGCACCACACTGTAGTCGAGATAATCATACACAGTATATTACAGCTGGTCTGTGATCTTGACCTGTTTTCCCAAGGTTATTTGATGAAAGTATCCGTGTCCCTCATTATAGCACTGAATGTGAGGGGGGTAAAATATAGATCATTTTAGCACATCATGGAGACATTTGCCCTTCAGGAGATCAGATGCTAGTTCAGTTGGGACATAATCTGGTAATAGAAACTCTGTACTATTTGGAAACATGTATGGAAAGGAGTTATTTTAAAACAAGGGTCACTGATTGTTGTGATTAAGAGACTGGTACCTGGTAAACCTTACCTGGTAAATCAAGGGTGAGAGGTTCTGGGCGGTACCCATTATAGATTATCCCATAGGAGATTTTAGTATGTTGCTTGATTCTAAGTGCAAAGGATAATGGTAATTCCGGAATGGCAACAATGAATATATTGGATTTCAATATATCTGGGAGTGGTCTAAGATGCATCGCTGGTGATCGCTAGCCTCACACCACTGAACATGCTAAACTGACACATGTTGAGCCCTGCTGGTGCATGTGTGAAAGTTTGTTATTTACTTTACAACAGGCGGTGGTTCTCTCCGGGTACTCCAGGTTCCTCCACCAGTCAAACTGGCTGCCACCATATGAGTGAAATAACCTGACATAAACCAAATCTCCCCCCCCCCCCCTTAGAGATTCCTTAGGCAGCTTCTTGCAATTAGGGCATGAGTTCCTTGATAGGAATGGCATATACCGATTATCCAAATGGGATACATGATGCCCCTCATGCTATTGCATGGTATGGCTTAAGCCATCCTTTGTCTGACGAGTTCCAAAAAGTATGCCATGGAGTTACTAGGAGTCACAACTCTGCGCACTTGCTTATCCATTTAGAATGCCTTATGCCAGTTCCTAGCAAGCCCCAATTTCAAGAAGCTCCCTTAATATGTCTTGTCCAATTTATTTCGCGTTTTAACGCTCCCGCCTTGGAGGTAGTAAAATATTTGGTCTAAGTCAAGGTTTCCATGAATTGCAACCCTTCGAAACCTGTTCAACATGTATGTGTTCTTCTGTTTTCGCAGTTCCAAAATCAAGAGTTAGATTTAACAGTTTCAGCCTCCCTGAATGGGACAACGATGACACAGACATCTTCAACAAGGAAAATGTCTCAAGTTCGCCGTGTTCGGATAGTCGTAGAGGGAGTGGTCAAGGTGTGAGCAAGACTTTGGCAAATGTGACCAATGTGAGTATTTCATGTACAGACATGACAGAAAATTTATGTAGTATTTCTGAGATGCTAGTTTGGAGATACAGCGAGGCCATCCTTGAGGTCATTGTAACTTGATCAGGTGTTCAGCATGACCAGCCCTCATCTGTATTTTGAGAGCACATAATTAAAATAGATGAGGGATTTACATTTTCATGAATAAAGCTTATTAATTTTCTTTATATTCGTAGAGAATTGGTTTACAATTTGAAAATTAATAATAAATAATTATAGCGTCTAGCATGTGTATGTGGAAAATCAAGGTCATGCTAAACACCCAACCAAGTGACAATGGCCTAACAAAATATTTGTTAGGCATATTGCCATTATTGGGTAATTTGTTTTCTTGTTTTATGATGAAATCCTAGCATTATTTTGCAAATTTGACTAGATAATTATATATATATACCTACCAATAGCTGTTTATGCCAAAGAAACATTTTTTCAAAGATTCTACCTTGTGTACACATGATAGCTCAAGAGACAAAGCTTTCACTGCATACCCTATTTCTTTTAATTATTCAGACAGCAAAACTTAACTTCAGGCATCTGCTGAGAGAAATTCTGCTAACTTCCTACAAATTTGACTATCTTTTCAGTTCTTGGGATAAATGACATATCCATGCCACAATATTTATCCTCAGTTGACACAAATATGTTTTTTTCTGCTTCTATCTGTGAATAAGCTGTTCAAAAATTCGAAGAAATAGGGTACATGTAGATGTAATGAGTAAAAATACCACTGCAGCACATTTTCTAACTCACTGGAATCATGGAGAAAAATGAGACAGCCTAATGTCATTCTCACAGCATCACAGGCATGGGAATTTTCTTTCAATAGGCTGATTTCAGACTTTTTCATCAAAATTTTGAAAAATAAAAAGTTGTCAGTTCTGTCTGAAATGCCCAAAAATGCCATATTCCTGGTAGGGAGTGGAAAATTTCAGAATTTTTTGAAGTAGATTTCAGACTTTTCAGTGGTAACAATCCCATGCCTGGCATCAGATCTTCTGTCAGATATACCCTCTGATTGCACTTGGATCAAAAACATGGCATGCAACTTTTTTGTGCATAACTCTTGGCCAATGTGCATTTTCCGTTACAAAACAGGGCATAGTGGGCTCAGGATCTCACAGCAACAAAAGATGTTGTACTGTTTGATTGTAAGAAGTTGTACTTTGTGATTGAACTAATAATACTACAGCATTTACCTCGGCAAAAGCGATATGGACTGAATTCGCATGCGCGCCCCATTTTTCATCCCAATGCAGTCAATGATATTTTAGGCGGTTACAAACTCCGACAGAGGGAGAGTATGCATCCTTGAATTGGAGAGTTGATTTTAATTGAGTACTGAGTCTGTTAACTTTCTATTTACATTATCTTTGCCACTGGACATAAACTATATCTGTCCTGTATTTAAAGGTTGTGTTGTGCCCAATTTTCTAAGTTTGAAGGGGTATTTTCAAATGTTCTGGTTCTCTGTTAGTAATTTCGTCACTGGATACATCTAGTGACTTTGTAGCTAAAAATGTATTTGATTAACCATTTCAGCACTAGTTTGTAAACACAAGCGAGGATGGAATTGACTTTTTATTAGTATTCAGAATATCTCTGTAGGCCTATGCCAAATAACTAAGTTGCTTTTTCAACTCATTTTTTTCAGGAATCAAGCTTGTTGTTCACACCACCATTGAAGACCAATCAAACCGTCATTGATACAGATAACTTGATGTCATTTTCTCCATCGTCATGCTAGCTGGGGGGTGTTTGTCATCGCTGACACCGGGTCTATGTCACTGCATGGAATGTGTTTTTTTGTTTTGTTTTGTTTTGTTTTTTTTGTTTTTTTTCACGACTGTATTGGTGCCTGTCTGTGGTCTTTCGTTTGACCAGTCAACAGTATTTGGGGTTTTTTTTTGGTATGTCTTGATAGACCAGAATCTGCAGAATTCCAATCTTCTGATATGGTTCTCAAAGAAAGGTTCGCTTCAATGCACTGATGGGTGTAAATGTTGAGGAGTGACTCCCAGCTTAAATTTGTGGTTTGTGCTTTCTCTTCCTGCCTATGGCTTTAGCACAAGGAATATTTTTAACTAAATATTCCGCATACTGTAGACATAGAAGGAGGGGAAAAAGTAGGAACCACTCATTTATGCGGAATTATATTGGGAAAAGTCAATTGAGCCCTTCTCTGTGCTTGTGAAATAGACATGTTAGATCAGGGGTTGATCTGCGGGGCCACCTTCGAAATCGATGATAGCACCTCCAGTCATGTATATATATGTGAATAAATTTTTAGCTACATTTTTATACAAAATACAGAAAAATAAGTTACAAGCCCAGTGCTTGGCAATTTTGAAGACTTTTGTGCAAGCGAATGTATTGTGGGGAGTATTTTTGTGTTGTTCATTGTTCGCATATACAGTATCCACTCATACTATGGTATCGATAGTTTTTCCCAGCTTTATTCAAAACTAAGAATAGATAAGCTTATCTCAGGGTTTTAAATATTTAAAAACCATCACATGTCTCAGATGACTGGTGAGAACAAGTTCTACCTGTCACTTCCAAACAGTGGCCTGAAAACGCTTATGATACAAATAATAATGCTGCTTTTGTGTTTTTCAATGTTGGATAAATATGGGGAAAAATATTCCAGTACATAGAGGCCTGATTAGTTTAATTTGTGTCTAATTAATAATGCATTAATTAATCTGTTGGCAGTTTCCTGCATATAGTTTGAAGATTTAAAAATGAATTAACTGTGAATTTTATTTTTTTTTCTGCTACCTGTCACTTGAGACAGGTGAATTGTTTTCTGTCAGTCTCCTGTGAAATGTACATGTAGGAGACAGGTGCAGGGCAGGTGTTAATTGTGACCCCTGAATCTATTCATGAGGGTTTCTGAAAACATAGTAGCAAATTGAATGACAATGTTCAGCCTATATTCTCTGTGGGATTTTCAGCATTTAGTTGTACATGTACACTCAAATCACGAAGGTTCTATTCTACTCGGACACTGCATAAGATTATGAATTACCATATTTCTTCTAAAAGATTTTCAAGTTTTTCGAAAGTTTTTCGTGTCTGAATCCGTCTTTGTCAGAAAGTTAGACGATAAATTAAACAGCGAAAAGTTACTGCTTGAAACTTTGGAAGACAACGGCAAGCCCCAGTTTCCGACACAGAGTTAATCTCGACCTGCCTTTGGCTTTTATCGAGCTCGTAGCTTCAGCTGCTGAAATGATGTCGGTGTCCCTGTCTGAAAAAGTTGTTAAAGTGTTTGGAATCTGGAATTTCTCCTGTGCACAGCTTCTCGGCCTCACCCTTCATCTCCTGAACTAAGGCCCGACTGAACCTCTCAACCCTCAAACATATATATATATTCCTTGAGCTTATATCATGTAACAAGTATTCAACCCAGGTACTACCGTCGGGAGGATGTCCCCACCCCTGGGGCACCAAATGTTAAAAGTTTTGGACTTTACAGTTTTGGATTTTTTTCCTATCCACAGCTCCAGCTTTTCAGCCTCACCCCAGGTTTCCTGAACTTAGCCCGGCCCCCGCGAACCATATATTCCAGAAGCTTATCCCATGCTGCACTTATTCAACCCATCCGCTACCCTCGGGAACATTTCCTTGCCCCTGGGGCACCAAGCCTCATCCTTTATCTTAACTAAGCCTCGCTTGACCCCTACCCTCATATATTCCTGGAACTTACATCATACTACATTGATTCAATCCGTCCGCAACCCTCGAGAACATGTCCCACCCCCAGCGCACCAAGCCTCGCCTTCTATCTTCTAAACTAATCCTTGCCCGACCCCCTACCCTCACATATTCTTTGAGCTTGCTACACATATTCAATCCATCCACTACCCTCAAGAACATGTCCCCACCCCTGGAGCACCAAGTCCCACCGTCTATCTCCTAAACTAAGCCTCACCCAGCCCCCTGTGTATTTCAGGAGCTTACATCATGCTACTCTTATTGAACCCATCCACTACCCTTGAGTGCCTGTCCTCACCTCCACCGAGACCCACCCTCTATCTCCAAAACTAACTCTGGCCCAACACTCCTATAATGCATTCAAGCTTCAATATGTATCCAATATATCTTTGCAGAAAATTGAAATTTGTGAGTAGTCTGCAATGTTGGTATAATTCTGCCACTCAATGAATTGCAACCCCAAAAGTGCTCAATTTATCAGTGCCTATATATTAATTGGATATAACTGGAGTAATTATATAATCTACAGTTCTTTGGAGATTACAAACACCCAGGAATATAGATATTAGATAGATGACCTTTATCAGCTTTCCTAGTCTAATCAGTACTGCTTGGCAGTCCGGGCCCAATATGATGTGCTCACGAAACAAAATAGATCTCTTAGCCTTCAGCTGTCATCATATAAACTTGTTCTGACTTTGTCTTGATAATTCCTTTCACAATTTCATCAATTAATAAAAATATAAAATTAATGATTCTCATTGTTTTTTGATAGTATGTGATGATATCATGGATAGCTAGCTCTTTTAAGGTTATATTTTCCTTGTTATAAAATACATTGGTCAAATGTCAGATGTTTGATGCCCCGAATTGTATTGTTCAATGTTAAAAGACAAATGGGTGACAAAACATCCCGTTTGAAAATAATTAGCTGTAAATTAATATTTGCACTTCAAAAACAGACCAGTTCAATCCAGTCAGTCTTGACCAGAGCTACATCCTGATCTTGGGGATGTACTAGCGTAGAGGTCCGGGATATTTCTTGCCTTGAGCAAATTTGATTCAACAGATCTTCCGTCCATTCACTCACTCTCGTGCAGCACTAAATCCGCTCTTCTCTAAAATACAACTCAAAGACAAATTTCAAATTATGCATATTATTTTACCACATTCATAATACTAATAAAACCACTACAATTAATAATTACTCTAAAACCACAATAACATATAATTGTACAGCAGGCAAAGGTCCAAAATATTAACCTGATGTCATTCATTTTTTCTTATGGTGGTTTCTCAAAACTGCTAGCCATTGCACCCATTCCCGTACTGACTCCTCAGAAATAAGGCTCCCCAATCTCTCCCCCCCAGATTACTAGTCTCTATTTTTATACGATCTATTTAATTATTTACGATATATGTGTCCACTTCTGATTGAGGACGATGAGCTAACTATCCCTTCTTAGTTCTGAATAAGTCCACATATTTTATCTCAAAAGTTCGTATATCTTAACTTGGCAGATCCCTGGTGACCTGGATTGTCTGTGGTGTGGGGTGACTCCAGGAAATCGATTCGGAGTGTCTGTTCTCTTACCATGCCGAATCCTATATCGAATTAATGCTAATATATTTCTTTCTCCTGTAGTTTATCCTCTGTGGGAAGTAACTGAAATCGTATATTTGTTTGTATATTTGTTTGACTGGGTAATTTCACCATTATCATAGGCTGCATTCAGACTCCTGTACACCTACATTGTATATACCATACAAATAAACATTGTTCTCAAAGCTTAATTTTTCGACTACATTATCTCAATGATAACTGCCTACAGATGTATTGCCAATGTTTTAATACGAACAGATTCATTTGTATTGTAACCATCATCCATTTCTTAAACATTAATCAACTTAATTAAGCTCTGTAATCAAACGCAAATTGTACTTCTATAATCAGTGTCTTTCGCCACAAATATTGTCTCTTATATTCCAGGCAAAGTTTTCCTTTCAAATTTCCGTTTAAACGCTATTAAACGTCATTGATAATATAGTTCATTTCTTTGTCTGAGTTGTCTGTCCATCTCTTCACAGATGACTGATCCACACTCTTTTCATTGGTTGAGAAGATCGTGTGTTCCGTCTCGAATGATGAATTTACACTCGACCCTTATTGTCCGATTAATTTTTCCATATGCTAATTACTGACGTTCCATGTAATGCATATTCGACACATCCCCTCTGTGAGCAATCGTGTCCCTGCTATTTTAATCAATGGCAGGTATTTAAAAGCAAATTTCTAGGGAATGGCACTAGTGGTGCGCTCTCTGTCAATGGGATACCATGGATCACGGAAAGCTGGAAGTGATGACTTTTTGCGGGGCTTACAAATCAGTAAACGCTGAAGGTCCTACACAGGCGGAAATATAGCAGAGTTCATGGAGAAGGTTCTCCGTGGGAGCGATCAAAGTGCATTGGAATGGTGAGGGCCGAACATTAGTGGAACTGACGGTAGAGTTTAGTTTGAATGTTGGCTGCAGAGTTCATGTCCAGTGCGATCCCTGGAATTGGAATCCCAATAGATGGATTTCTGGTGGGCTCACGTGCGAGCGATAGAACATGGCCGCAAGAGTGTCGAATCAGGAATTACAAGCGTCTGGTCCGTCATTCATAATTCAGCCGTTGTCCATTAGAGAATATCCGCGTCCATAATCCAAAGACCTATTCCACATTCCATATAACAGTATTAGCACCAAATTCAAAAAGACAATCGTAGTATACATAAACATAGGCTTGTTTCCTGCAAGAGAGAAGCGGTCAACAGTTTTCAATGATGCCGGCAAGACATGATGTTCCAAAAATATCAAATCCGTATCGCTGATCAGTATTCTTAATCCATAATATTCGTTGTAAAGTCGTCATCTAAAGAATAATGTATCTCAGTCACGCTTTGATTGTGACTGTTCATATGAGTACCATGAGGATCTTGAAGTACATGGGCTCATACGGCCCCTAGCCCCGGGTTAAGCGGAATTAGACACAAGTTACGTAACGCCATAGATCTTGCACACTACGCTCGTATTTTGCTATCGGCATGCGATATGCATCGCCAAATTTGAGAAACTTTGAGTGGAGGCGCTTGGTGGTGTAGCCCTGTTTTATAAGTTTCTGCAACAATGTTTTGTGACGTTGATTAAAATCGTCACATTTAACACAGGATCTAGCAAATGCTACTAGGCGTGATATGTATATGCCATATGCAGGTCCCACTGGAATATTACTGTCCAGAAAGGGATAGTTTACGATGTCGAAATTGTAATCATCTCTTTTGTCATACAGTCGACGAGAGAGAAGGCCCGCTTCATTTTTATAGAGATATAGGTCTAAATATGATGTGCCTGTAGGGTTATCTGTAGTTTCCTTCAAATCCAGTGAAGGTGGATATATATCCTTCACTGCGTCAGTTATATAGCGATTATCCACAGCGAGAAGATCATCTATATAGCGTTTGGTGAATGAGAAGGAACGGGCTTTGAATGGATCGGTTTTTGAAAGCGCCTGCATATAGTCATATTCATAAGAGAACAGATACAGGTCAGCCAACAGGGGTGCACAATTAGTACCCATTGGAATACCTATATGCTGCTGATATATTGTGTTGCCAAATTTCACATAGATATTTTTAATGAGAAATTCAAGCAACTCTATAAACAAAGAAACATCCCATGAATGATATCTCTTGTATGTAGTAGAGCTAAAGAATGCTTTATGGCTTCCGACATTAATATATCTACGATCAGTTTTCTTGAACACAGATACTATTAATGAACTTAGACGGTCAATAAGGTCCTGATGAGGGATTGTAGTATAGAGAGTCGAGAAATCCCATGTGGATACATGTCTGTACGGTATGTGACCTTTAGCATCAAGTTCTTCCGTAAGACATTTTGAGTTTTTCAATATCCACATACATTCAACGCCAGAGTTTTTAGAAATAGTGGCGCAATACCTTTCCCAAAATGCTTTTACCTCCTGAAGGGCCCTCGTCATCAGGGTTGAAAGAAGCTTGGTGGTGCAGCTTCTAGAACCAGCTATGAATCTAGCTTTGTATGGTGATTTATGCATCTTGGGAGTCCAGTATACTTTTGGTATATCGTTATGTTTGGTTGGAAGACAAATACCTCTTTCCCTGAGAAACGTTTTGTGATTGTTAAATAAATCTTCCAGAGTAAATGCAGTTTGAGAGTAAGTAGACATATTTGATGACCATATGTTTACACTCAATTCTTCAACCAGCACCTGGTAATAGTAATATTTACATATGAATATTATATTATTTGGAGCTTTGTCTGATGGGACTATGACGAATTTATTCTGGAGATTTGCTAGAACGTCTTGCGAATTGGGGCTTCTCAGTACTTGTTTTGCTTGGGGACGGGTACTTCTGTCAGTATGGCGGATTGTTTCAACGACCTTGCTCTTGGTGAGGTCCAGCCAATCGGCGAGTACTGTAGGTTCAACTTTTTCTCGCTTAGACCTAGGTTAAGGATAAGGTTAGATCGATCTCCTGTTACAGATGGAGGTTAGTAGGGCTATATTATGACCATTTATAATTCCAAAATAGTAAATGTAAAATTGTACAACCATTGTTCTGATAATCAGCGAAAATGCTGCCATGCATTACTCTCGTTTTACTTATGGAACATTCATTGTTAGAATGTTGTTGTAGTCAGTGATGACTTTAGGAAGACTTGGCACATCCAACGTTGTTGTTCCTTATCGGTTTTCTCCCAAGGTGTTGATCACCAGTGTTTGGAGTGTACAGTTCCTCTGAACAGGTTAGGACAAACCGTCACTGTTCGGCATAGCAGTATCTGATATTTCCACAGTTGAATGCACTTTTAATGATAAATTGATAGTTGGAATATGACACAAATATCTATTCGACTCTCTAGAAACCCATTGGCGAGTTTACATTCAGGGATTTGCATAAATTAAAAAACCTCAAACGCGCCAGTTTGACTACTTTCCCCGTGTATTTTCTGTCAAAACTTGCTACCAATCATTAACCAATAACATGAAAAAATACGTCAAATTATAAAACTTCATTTCATGATCGTACTTTTAGAAATTTCGCTAATTTAAAATCTCATAGTTTGGCAGAAAACCTGATTTGGTGAATGTTCTTCAACAATTTTTCGCCAATGATGAAACTATGAAGGCATAGTTTAGTCAGTTGGGGTAAGCATTCCATGTGAGAAAATCGAAATAAAAATACAATTTTTGCCAGAATCCACGCGATTACTTTTTAGCTAAAAATGAAATTTCAGGGAATGTTTTGCATATTACAGAATTCTAACTATATCAGGATTTGAGGCAGCATTATACGTATGTTTTCGTCAAAAAGATTCAGTTCACTATCGGAATTATGAAATATTTGTTAGAAAAAAAACGCATGTGTTGTAAGGTATGGATTGCCCCTATATCCTGGATGTAATAAGTTCGAATCTGAAGGTGGTTGATGAAGACTGATGGATTTACCATTTGAAGTCTAGAGGCTGAAAAGGTAAATCTTATAAGAACGATACTTTCCTAATTTCCTTCTGCAAATTTATACGTTAAGTAGAAACTCTATCGGTAATTTATCAACAACACGTGTAACTAGGTCCTGTTAATATAACTGTAGTCGTAGAAAGAGGAAAAGACTATTAGTCTTAAAGCAGTTCGTAATTCTTTTAACTACTCGTAGAATAATTACTATGCCGTTTGTCTAGATTACAATGTATACATATAGAAACATCAATTTACAATTCAAACTTTTGTTCCCCAAAACATGATTCCGAAATCATTGTGGTTGATTTCTACATCGGTAAACATACAGCAAAATCGGATCTGCCAGCCACAAATTATCTGCCCGAGTTGATGTGTTAGTTCTAATGACACATCACATATCATTTTATACCCGATCGCTGTGTGACAGCGACTGGCTTGTATCTGTCACAAACGTAAAGAATTACAATTCTTTTCCCGACGTTTGTGCCATCAGACATCGCCAACGCTTACAGAGGGTCCAAAGGAGTAGAAACTCAATATTTATAATATACCCTTTGCACCGAAGATACCCTTTGCACCTTTACACCTTTACACACAACAAACCTCGGATATACCTTTGTTCGCACGAGAAAAACATTTCCCTGCAAACCTATAAACAGAAATGAATAAATTATTTACTCGCTTTCATCTTCGGAAAATGTGAACCACTTTGGTCACAGATTTGACATTCCTAATTGTGGGTCAATGATTTGTCTAACAAAAATGACCTCGGATTTACGCACAACACATCCGATGTAATCTTCAGCATTTTGCCCTGCACAAACTGGGCTCTATTGTGGACGTTCAGGCATTCTGTTTGAATGAGATTCATTCTGACATTGACAGACATTCTGAGTAGTATAGTAAGTGGATATTCGGTAGCATTTTCCCGGGGGAGGTAACTCTTGCATCCACCAGGGGGCGCTGTTTCCAGGTTAAAGGTATAGGGGACGCCACACCGCCTTTCACCTCTGTGGCGCCACCAGCTCAAGGTCACGTGGAGGTCAAAAGTAGTTCCGGCAACCTGTAACCTTTGTATGGGGATGGTCATTTTTTTTCGTGAGCTTTACTATGGGTTGTGGGGTCGTCTCACCAAGAAAAACACGACGGGAGGGGTCCCGGAGCGAAGCGGTGAAATTTTTGGGAAAAGTCACCGAGGTCTGTATATAGGCTCATACTGGCTATATGGGGGAGGGGTGGTCAATTTTTTTTTGTGGGCTTTACTGTGGGTTGTGGGGTCTCGTTTTCACGTCTCGCCGAGAAAAACACAATGGGAGGGGTCCCGGAGCGAATCGGTGAAATTTTTTGGAAAAGTCAACGAGGTCTGTATATAGGCCCATAGGCTGGCCATGGGGGGTATAGGTCCAACCTGGGAAATTCACACACGTTCATTGTGATATGGGTTGCTTGGATTTGTTTTTCACGTCTCGTCATTTAGAACACGATGGGAAGGATCTCGGAGCGCAACGGTGAAATTTTTGGAAAAGTACCATATAGCCCATATAGTCCCATACTGGCTATATGGAGGTATAGGTTCAACCTGGAAAATTCACACACGTTCATTGTGATATGGGTTGTTTGGTCTTGTTTTTCACGTCTCGTCATTTAGAACATGATGGGAAGGGTCCCGGAGCGAAACGGTGAAATTTTTGGAAAAAGTTCACCGAGGCCTGGGTAGGCTATGGAGGTATAGGTCCATACGGGGTGAACGTTTTGGGGTCTAGGTGAGCCCCTAATTGTCCTATGGTGTCGTATGAGGTCTTATTTTGAAGCTCCCGTGGAGTTTGTAATGTATCGACTCATGGTCCGTCCGTGTGCAACAGTCTGCGCATGCGTAGTCTGGCCGTAGTATAGAAAGCAGGCATGTTGGGGGATGCGTGGGGGTGTGTTTTAGCCCACCACTGGGGGTCCATGGTTGGGGTTGGGTGGGTTGTGACGTCACTTCCGGGTTTTACTAAAACTACCTTCGAACACAGAAGAGTTCCAATTTTTCCCGTACACGTAGGATTCGGATGTTCAACCTCCGAGTTTTTTCCCGACCCGGCCCGGCCCGGCCCACCCCGGCCGCAGCGCGCGCGGGGGTGATCTGATGCCGCAGCGCGCGCGGGTTATCCGGAAGTGCGTGGGTGAATCCGCAGCGCGCGCGTGCATGAAGACCCTCATACATACCCCAATGCAGGCGCAGACGTGATGTGCCCGGATGATAGACACGGACGTCGCCGAGAAAAACACATACAACACGTCACATACAGTCGCCCCCCTCAATACCCTCATATATACCCGGATGACGGACGTTACCGAAAAGACACGGACTTTACCGAAAAGACACGGACTTTACCGAAAAGACACGGATGTACCCGAAAAGACACGAAGGTGAACGACATTGTGGAAAAACCCCACAGACAGGTTATTACATGCATTCCTATGATGTTCACAGGTTACGCCCGATTCACGCATAATAAAAGGATTGATCTGTACTCTGTGTTGTTGTTGCTCTCTTTTTTGGACTAACCCATCAGAATAATACGTATCACGGACTACACCCGACGTCTAGGCGCGTATGTGTGACATGGTCTATAAAACACGTCTCTCTGGATCCTACACCTCCATTTCTACGGTTGCAGAGCCATAACGGACACCCATCCCTATGCGACTCGCATTTTACAGCATGCGACCGTGGTTAATTCACTCACGGGTTACCGAGCAGTGGTCCGGTCCATGTTTGCAGATGGCGACGACAACGAGGGGCGACGCCAGATCCTGAACGAGTTCACAGAAGCGGTCCTCGACAGAGTGCACTCGATGGAGAGGTGTGCCATCACTCACCACTACTGGACTATGACAGCCATCCTTGATGCTCGGGCTATGGGCCACGAGCGCTCACGCTGGAACCAGAGACGGCTGGTTGGCCTAGTCATGGTCTGTGTCCTATTGACCCTGGCGCTGTGGCATTGACAGTAGGACCTGACTATAAATACGAGGGTCAGACACAGTGTGCGTCATTCAACGATCGTCATTGGGTCAACCATGTCACCAGTTCTACGAGCCATCCTTCCCCTTACACCCCGGGTGGGGTTACACGTCTATGAAGATAAAGTCACCCTCGTGGAAGACCGTGGAGATGTTTGCTGGTCGCGCGCTGAGACCGTATCGAATACGGTTACGCTACACCGTGACGGCTGGACCAAATTTAAACGGGTGTTGAGCGGCGAGCTCGACGGACACCTCATCCACATAGACAATGCCATCTACGTACACCGTGGACCCTTCTTCCCACGCCTGGGCCGCTACCAAGACCCTACGCGAGGCTTCACCCTAGACCCCGATCTGTGGACAGCCTTCGAGAAAGTGGTGCCCATCGTGGACCAGCTGTTTACACCGGACGAGCGGTCATCAGACGAGTTGGAGTGGGCTCGTGCCCTGAGAGAAGCAGCGGCAGAACCCAATGAACAAATGTCTAGCCATGAACCAGACGACGATGCCATTGATTACCCGGCTAGACTTTGACCACCCGATCCTTTGATCTCACGGGGTTCTCCCTATAAATACGAGAGACAGTCAAATCTGGTACCATTCACGTACTGACCATGACGGAGCATATAATACGGGCGTATCTCAGCTTGACCCCCGAGGTCTTCCTGCACGTGTATGTGGATAAGGTCGATATCATGGAGGAGGTGGGAGACATCTGTGATGCGGACCCTACACAACCGTGCCCGGCCCACATTCGTCTGTCCCGAGAGGGCTGGACCAAATTCAAACGGGTGTTGTCTGGTGAACTGGACGGCGACCTCATCCACTTGTGTCACGATGTGTACATCCGACGCGGCCCTTTCTTTGCTCAATTGGCTCGGCTAGATGGGGGTACAGTGCATTTTGCCCTTCACCCTGATCTATGGTCTGCATTGGAAGATGCCGTGGTAGATGTGGATCAAGTGCTTATCAAGCGGTCATCAGACGAGTTGGACTGGTCATTTACCATGGACACTGTGCTGGCAGAAGTAAACGAAGAAAATCAGAAAGAAACTCCGGCCCAAGATATACCCGTTATAAATAAACGATAGAGCCAGGATCCATCATCATTTGTCACCATGAAGCGCTGGGAGAAGGTGTTGGATAACTTACACTACAGTCCCGACAGTCCGGCGGCCTATAGTGCATTGTCGGCTCTCTATCGAGCGGCCAAACCCCAGGGGATACAACGTGCCCAAGTCCGAGATTGGTTAAGAAAACAAGACGCCTATACCTTACATCGATCTGTCCGTCGCCAATTTCTACGGAACCGGGTCATCGTGGGAGGACTAGATGCCCAGTGGCAAGCGGATTTGGTCGATATGAGCGCCTTTGCCAAACACAACGATGGGAATCGGTATATCTTGACGTGCATCGATATCCTATCCAAGTATGCGTGGGTGGTACCCATCCGGACGAAAACGGGGGCGAATCTCATAGCGGCGTTCAAAGACATCAAGACCAAGCGCAAACCTTTGTATTTGCAAACCGACGAAGGCACGGAATTCCTCAACAGACCGTTCCAACAGTTTCTGAAAGCCCAGAAGGTGTTTTTATTCCATACGTACAACGAGACCAAGGCTTCCGTGGTGGAAAGGTTCAACAGGACATTCAAAGGCCGTATGTATAAATATTTCACCTATAAGAATACAAGGCGGTACATCGATGTTCTCCCGAAACTTGTGAGTGGTTACAATCGAGCCTATCATCGGAGTATAGAGAGAGCCCCCATTACCGTGACCCAACGCAAAGAAGCCCAACGAGCTCCACACCAAGCTCCACACCTACACCAAGTACACCCACTACGTCTGAAAACCCACCGGATTTCATCCCTCACACTGAACAGACAATGACGACCGACGTTATACCCACCACCATCATCACTCACAGTGAACGGACAATGACGACCGACGTTGTACCCACCACCACCACTCCAGTTCACTCGTACCAAATTTACAAGAGCGGGTTACCACTACAGCGCATACAGCTCGAACCATGGACCCTCGGTGGCAGCAT
Organism: Hanleya hanleyi; assembly: GCA_036873755.1. Taxonomy (NCBI): domain Eukaryota; kingdom Metazoa; phylum Mollusca; class Polyplacophora; order Lepidopleurida; family Hanleyidae; genus Hanleya; species Hanleya hanleyi. Next base: position 6,180 of record JAVTVY010011156.1, on the reverse strand, counting down.
CCCTTCACTTGCGTCATCGAAGGACCGACGGGCTCCGGCAAAACGCACTTCGTCCGGAAGCTCCTTCAACACGCCGACACCATGATCACCCCACCCATTGCCCGAGTCGTGTGGTGTTACGGAGAATGGCAGGCAGCGTATGCAGCAATGCCCCACATCACGTTCGTGGAAGGCCTACCCAACCTGGCCGATTTGGAACTCGACACCTTGGTGGTTCTGGATGATCTCATGGCGGAGGCGGATGCGCGGGTCACCCAACTCTTTACCAAAGGCAGCCATCATCGACGGCTCAGCATCATCTACATTGTGCAGAATCTGTTCAGTAAAAACAAAGAACATCGGAACATCAGCTTAAATGCCCACTACCTGGTGGTCTTCAAAAACCCAGAGATACCACTCAACTGCTGCACCTGGCGAGACAGATATATCCCGGCCGCACACCGTTTGCGTTGGAAGCCTTTAAAGATGCCACAACCCCTCAGCACGGGTATATGCTCTTCGACCTCAAGCAAGCCACCCCCGACCACCTTCGACTACGGACCGGCATCTTTCCCGGAGAGGCCCACCACGTGTACATGCAAAAATAATGTAAACACACCCACAGTGGCCCCCCAGCTGGAGTGTGTGTTTGATGATGGGGATAATAAAAAGAATGAATACCACAGCATGGTTGACTTTGTCTCTGTTCTCTAAGGTAAAAAGGCAGAGTTGTGGGTTTCTGGCATTAGTTGTACATGATGTCTGCGCGAGTACGGAAGCACGCTCCACGCTCCGTGTATTGAAGACGGCCCCACCTGAGTTGGTCCGAACCATTGTACGCGGTGCGGACCCTGACCTTGTACGCTGTCTGTGCGAGATCGGGTACAACCTGTTAAAAGGCAACGTACCACTGACTCTCGGCTCAGAGACCAAGTTGACCAAGCATAAGACAGTCTCCTGAACCTTAGTCCAGAAGCGAGTCTCTCAAACACAAAAGAAAAAGGTGTTACAGAAAGGCGGCTTTCTCGGGGGCCATCTTAGCACCGTTGGCCGCTTCCGTGTTGGGTCCAGTATTGGGTGGACTCTTCGGCCGACAATGAACCACACGAAAAAAATGGTCCTCGTCGAACCACGGTTCCTTCAAAACCTCCAATCGCCCTACCCTGTCCCACCTACGGTGAAGACCATAAACACCCTCGATGGAGAGATGCAACAGATCTTGCAGAGATCGGGATTAAGCGACAGTGAGAAAGTACAACGGTACAATGAGACGCTTCAACGGTACATGACGTTCATGGACCAATACAAAACCCTCTCTACCCCACCACCACCACCACCACCACGTGAAACACCGCCGACCTCAGCACCGCTCCAACAGCCGCCTTACCAGGGGTACCAACCACAGCCCCACAGTGGGTGGAAGACGAAGTGCTGAAGAGTGTACCTGCCTCGTTCAAGAAACAAGCTGGCCTGGTATTACAACGGATGAAACAGAATCCTAACATGACTTGGAATGATCAAGGCGAACTACTGGTACAGAATCAGGTGGTCCCGGGGACCCACATGACGGATTTAGTGAATGACCTGATGCGTCAACGCAGGTCGCACACGGATCCTAGAGGATGGGAGGTCTTCGCTCAAGGCTTGAAATACATGCAAGTACCACAGGAATTGGTGAGGAACCCCCACCGCTGGGCCTTTATGCAGCGAACCCAGCAATCGCCGAGTGGCCCACTACCTTCTTGGGAATCCGAATGGGAGCCGGAGTCAACACCCAAAACACCACCACAACAGGCACCTTCTTTTCAGGCCTTTAAAAAACCACCCTCGATCAGGACACCCCACATCTCCAGAGCCGTGACACGTAGCAAGTCAACGCGACGAACACGACGCCGGACACAACCGCCTAAGGCCTGGAACACCTATTAAAACCAACAGCAGCAGCAGGACAGCTCAGTCGCCATGTTTTACCTCACCCTACCCAGTAACAGTTCGCTGGATGTGTTTCCTGACAACACCGTGGCCAAGTACGTCACCCAGTTACCGCAACCGTTGCATTTACCTGGACGATGGGAATGTGGCCTCGTGGATATCCAATACCCTTACTTGTGGTACAACGTGCGAGCCAATGAAGTGTGGTACGAGGTGACCTACGAAGGCAAAAACACCCGACTCACCCTCCCCGAAGGCCAATACGATACTCCCAAGGAGTTCATGGGTGGGCTGACAAGACTGTTGCATTATAAGGCTCTACGGGAGGTCACGAATACATCAAAACCCATCAAATCCTTTCCCTTCAAGAATCACGTGGACTTCGATTACAACGCACACAACGACAAGGCACAGATCCTTCTCACTGCCAACGTGAGTGTCGTACTGAGTCCTATCCTACAGCAAATGCTGGGTCTCGCTCACGCGACCTACACGGGTCCATCCGAGGACCATGGCCAGATCCCGATGGATATGCAGTCGGGTATGTACGGACTCTACGTCTACTCGGACGTAGTCGACAACCACATCGTGGGCGATATCAACACACCTCTGTTACGGGTGGTCCCCATTAAAAAGACGTATGGAGATCAAATCACCCACAGTTTCACCCACATGCTCTACCTGCCCGTACGACAAACCGACATCAACACTCACGGTGGATATAAGAGATGACACGGGACGACCGGTGGCATTCGAACGAGGAAAAGTGGTGCTGACACTTCATTTTCGACAAGCACGTGCTCCCCACTTTACATAATGAAAGTACCTTACGAGTGCAATGCACGCAGCTATATGGACTATTATGCCCAACAGGCCGGGGGTGACTTTCCGGTCTTTAGCGGTGCACGCATGCAACGAGGACATGGACTGGGGAACATACTCGGCAGCATCGTCAAAACGTTCCTGCCCTTGGTGACGCGTGGGGTGAAAGCAATCGGTAAACAAGCGGTACGCAGTGGACTGGAATGGCCGGTGATGTCTTGGTGGGTACGGCACCCAAAGAATCCTTGAAACGGCGGGCCAAAGAAGCGGGAGGCGTCTTGGTGGCCAAAGCACAACGCACCGTAGGGAATAAAAGAGCTGCCCCACCGAGACCACGCACCAGTCGACGACCGACCCAGCGACGACGCACATCGAAGACCCAGGATATCTTTTCTTAAACATGTCCTTGATCCACGCAGAGTCCTGTCTCTCCACCAACGGTGAATTTGATTTGTGGACCGTGCCGCCCACACAGACCAGTGCCGAACAAGGATTATGGGTGGAGCATCTCCCGCTCTCCAGCATCAACGAAACAGGGCCCATCGAGTTCACCATCAGTAATGCGGATACGGCCTATGTGGATTTAGCCCATACACACTTGTATGTGAAAGCCAAGGTGGTCAATGGGGATGGCTCCAGAATCATCCAAGCTGCAACGATGGGCCCGACGAATCTCTGGCTATATTTTCTCAGCGACAAACTCATCAGTGACTCGACCAACACGTACATCGAGACACTGTTGTCGTATGGCCGAGAGGCTAAAAAATCCCAGCTGACAGCCGCTTTATTCTACCAGGACACACCCGAGCACATGGACACGGTGGACAATGTGGGATATAACAAACGGAAGGCTTTCACTGCGAACGGTGCCTCGGTGGATCTCATGGGTCGACTACACGCAGACATGTTCATGCAAGACCGATACCTCATGAACAAGATCCCCATCAAAATCCGACTGATACGGGCGCCTCCGACCTTCGCCTTGATGGCCACTAACGTAGATGGGCATGCAGCTGACCATAAGATTGTTATCCAAGACGCAGTCCTGTATGTCCGAAAAGTGAAACCGAATCCAGCCGTTCAATTGGGACACATGAAAGCCTTGGAAACAAAACCAGCCCAGTACCCTATCCGACGTGTACAAACCAAAGTGTTCTCTGTGCCTGCTGGAAATATTGACGCCATCAAAGAAAACCTGTTCCTGGGGGAACTACCCAAGCGATTGATCCTGGCCTGTGTGGAAAATACCAGTTTCAGCGGAGCCTACCCAGAGAATCCGTTTGACTTTAAACATTTCGGCATCAATTTGGTGGCCCTGCATGTGGATGGACAACAGGTCCCAGCCACGGCCTTAACACCGAACTTTGGGCGCAGGAATTTCAATCGAGCCTATCAGAGCCCGTTTACAGCCACCGGTCAAATCAACCAGGACGAAGGGAATTTGATCAGTCGGGAGGACTACGCGAACGGATACACGTTGTTCTGTTTCGATCTGACCCCCACCTTAGAGAACGACCATCAGCTGGCCCTGGCCAAGCAAGGCAATTTACGGTTGGAAATCCACTTTGCACGAGCCCTGGGGACCACCGTCAATGTGATCTGCTACGCCGAGTTTGACAACATCATTCAAGTGGACAAGGCGCGCAACGTCCTGTGTGACTTTTCCACCTAACATGAATACAGACCAGATACCCACCGTCCTGGAGAATGACCCAGGGACACGTATGGTCTTTCAAGGGGTGTTCGCCCGAGATGTGTTCCCATTAGACCGTGTGTATCCTGCTGCATACGTTCTCAACACGGACCCGATGGATCGGCCCAGTGAACATTGGGTGGCCGTGTACTTGACAGAACAGCAGGGCGAATACTTTGATCCGTACGGCCTGCCACCCCTCCATCCCGATTTAACAGACTTCATGGATCAAGGTACAGAGACGTGGTGTTGGAACAGTCAAACGTTGCAAAGCCTGACCAGTAGCGTGTGCGGACAATATTGCTTGTTTTACCTGTACCATCGATGCCGGGAAGACCCTTATCTACCATCGTACAGATGTTTGACGAGTACCCCAAGGCCGAGGACCGCGATGTACTCGTATATGACTGGGCCGCCCATCATTTCAATGTACAAGCCCCGTTCTGGGCTTAAGTTCTTTCAATGTACACAAGCCCCCTGTTCTGGGCTTCAGTTCTTTCAATGTACAAGCCCCCTGTTCTGGGCTTCAGTTCTTTCAATGTACAAGCCCCCTGTTCTGGGCTTCAGTTTACAAGCCCCCTGTTCTGGGCTTCAATTTTCACGTGGTTGTTCTCACGTTGTTGTTGTTCACTGAATAAAAAAATGAGATCTCACCAAAAAACCCTGTCTTGTGTGTTTTCTATATGAGCATAATGCATGAAACTGGCTTTGAACACCGTATTAGCCAATCAGTGGCCTAGAATGGAGCCAAAGCTAACCCATCCATGTCCAGAAAACATTACCCGGGTGTACAAGAACCCGGATGTAGGCGCGGACGTAGGCGAAAGCATCCCAGTACCCGGATGTAGGCGCAGACGTGAGCAAAATTCTAGTACCCGTCCATTGGTTCTTTTATCGATCGCTCATTGGCTCTTTTTGTCGACCGCTGATTGGTCCAAATGGAACTGCCCATCCTTCCCAGGTTAATTTACAATCCCCTTTTGGGGTTGAAGCTCTGTATATCGATGCCGCAACATTGTCTCCGAACCTTGCCGAAAGGGAGACCTTGGACCGTTTGACCTGGATCATCTTAGCTTGCTAAGGGCATTTCACGTTTCACTTAACACTACCCTTAGATTACCGCTGTGATTCGGCATGTATTTCACACGGCGTCATCTATCTAGAGGGAGATAATCGAGTTCGAAAGTTGTTCCCAAAGCATGAGGTCAAATGTCGGCCCCATTTAAACGAGCCAATGAAATTATCTGTATTCAAATATTTCTCAGACGTGCAGAGATGTCAGTTTCACGAGGCGCAAGACTGGGGGAGTCTATGCGAGACCAAAACGAAGTTGCGCGAATTAGCTATTTTATTTCTGACTCTAGTGGAGCATGCTTCTTTGTTAAATCATATTACAAACGGCCTAACATATTTGAAAAAAAAAATAAAATCGGCGACAGACCACAGGAAAATGATATGCTTTTTATTTTGTGATGGGGGCACTTCGAGGCCCACCATGGGATCGTTTCAATCGATCGCTTTCTGGAGGTGTGTCTTCGTTCTATGAATGTGATTGCACCGATGTCGGATGTAACGGGACCAGTCGGATGTGACCATTTGGGAAACGCCTTATTACACGCAGATAGCACCCGTTACCGCATGGCTACGAGCAGAACTTTCTACGTATGATCGTGCCATGCGTTCGGATGATGACCTGGATGTGACCTTTGACCTTTTGACCCGACATTCACCCACGCACTTCCGGATAACCCGCG
>JAVTVY010011155.1:0-52690 GCA_036873755.1 Hanleya hanleyi | reverse complement strand
AACTGACCAACATTGAATTACATCTTTTAAAGGGAGGTAACTCAATTCTATGATATTTGTCAAGTAAAATAATACAGCTTATTATTAAAGTGGTAACATTGACTGAATAGTCAACAATAGAGATGGTTCAATATAATTGATGGGGACATAAACCAGGTCTACACAGATGGGAGCAGAGTAATAAATGCATAATGATTCTGAGGAAAAATTGTGGGACAGGGTGCGATGGTGTAACTTTTTCCAGGTTACCATGAGATCAAGTGTAGTTATAATGGACCCTATGCATATTACCAGTCTATGGAAATGGCCCCTGTAAGGAATTGACATCAACTGAGAAAAGCTGATGTGCATATAGGCTTTATTCAGGTTGATTTTTTTATTGCCACCAATTAATTTTCACAAAAAAGTGTCTGTTATACTTACTTGCAATCTCCCGGACATGACTGGGATCCATGCCTGGCTTTGCTTGAAGGCCCCCGGCTCGCTCCCCCCCCGCCAACAGAATGCATGGATAGAAACTCGTCACGATACAGAGCTTGAAGGAGGGTGTTCATCATCTTCCTCAAGTCTTAAAATTCCAGAAGATATGGAAAACTGAAATGGCAAAATTTGATGCAGTGGATTAGTCCCATGAATGCCTTTTATTTCGATTCAATTCTAGGAAAATAATCTGTATGTATTTGATATGCACAGGGAAAACAATATCATATGTGATTCAATTTGCAAGTAACAAATAGCCGAGAATGGTCATGCTTATCAGTGTTGTGTGAAAAGAGAAGTGAAAATACAAAAAAAAACTGAAAAGACAAGATATGATGTAATACGACATTACGTTAGTCCCATGAAAATAAGTTGCAGATTTTATGTTGTATGCATAAGAAAACATTATCGCATCTCATTCAATGTTTAAGTAACAAATAGCAGACAATCTTCATGCTTATCAGTGTTATGAAGCTTACATTTCCAAAACGTGAAAACAGCTTACCAAAGATTCTTCACCTGCCCCCGATGTGTCTTCCGTGGTCACCCCTTCCATTCCATCTCTGGAAGCATCGACAACAACTGGGCTGATGTCAGATCTTGTCGGGGAGGATGGTCTCACTGTGACACAGTGGTCGTCTTGGTGGTGGATCGTTGACTCACTGGGGCTTACAGTAGCGAGATGCTGGGTTGGCAGACTGGTTCGTTGTTGGGGCTGAAGTAAACCGGATAACTTTTCCACCAAGGATGGAAGACCTGAAAAGAGAAATATTCATGGTTTTATAATTTATATGCCATATGGGTACATTCCAAACTTAAAATCAAAAATCGACCATAGAGGTCCATGTCCCCCGCTAGCAGCACCAGTTATGGTGGATTACATCAAGGCACACCACAAGTTTGAAGTTTGAAGTTGATCGGTTGAATCATTCACGAGTTATTGTCTTGACAAGAAAATCTTACGGAATAACGGAATTACGGACGCCGGTGTTTCTAAGTCCCCCCCCCCCACTAAGTAGCGGGGGACAATTAAGAGTTCAAACCAAGGCATAATGAGTTAAGTATGCTGGCTTCTATACCCTGGTTGCTATGGTTCACAGAATTTATAGAGCCCGTGTTTACTAACTACGATACAAGAAGTGAGTGAGTTCAAGTCAACGTCGCACCAGTTATATTTCAGCAACACGGCGACGACAACCCCTTTCACAATATTGATAATTTCTTAACTTTGCTAAATATAATGAGCTTACTATTTATGAAATTTGTTACTATAGAGAGCTTGCTATTCCCCAATCTAGTCGAGTACTGAGGCCCTATTCCTTTTAACGACACCCAGCAGCCCCACGGGGCTAACTACGATACAAATTTTACTTAAGGAGAATTACTTGGTAAGACTTTCGATTAATTCCTCCAAATTCAACTAACCACTAAGGATTCATTCGTTGCCATGCGGGCCTTTTTTGTTTTCTGGAGGTCTGCGACTGCCCGCTGTAGATCAGCTACTTCTTTCCACAATTCTGCTACCTCTGACTGTGATTGCGATGTCACCTGTTTGTGAAAAGGACAAACAATTTGTATATACAATTTACAATAATACAAAATACCTATTTTGATTGTAGAAATTACTGTTTCAGTACATGTGAAAATTACCGTTTCACAATATTACAATTATTAACATGTACAGTATGTCAATGGTTTGGGTGATTGAAGATCTATTATTCATGTAGTCAAGTACCTGGCCTGTTATCTAATAAAAAACCCAAATATTTGTGACATCAATTCTCTCTGTTCATGTCTTTTTACCAATGTTATGCATGCTGGTTTTCTCGTTATAAAATGGTGCAACCACTATATCATTATTTTCAAAACTTGATAATTATTATTCTGCAAGTTTCAGTCAAACAATTAGTCAAACAATCAAGAGATACGAAATGTTTTTACATGTACTAACATATAATTTTCATTTTTTATAAGTTGTCGATATCATAGAACCATATTATAACCATGCATGACATTGAGTAAATTGCTTAGGACACAAGAGTGAAATTTATTTTACTTGGGAGACTAACGTGGCACGAAGATGGCCAATTGGATAACAACAACAACATATTATAACCTCTATGTTTGCACATTTTTGGTGTTTAAGATACATGTTTCGCAATCAAGTTTCACTTATAAACACAACCTTTGCCAATGCCGGGTTTGTGCACAATAAAAAAATGTTGACTCAGCAAGTTTTTGTATCATAAAACAATTACATAGACAGACAAAATAAATACTCACTGCTAAATCTCAAAACTCGGGCTGCAACTTTCTGGACTTTGCCATTCTTCATTGGCCAGTTGACTTGACAATGACACACAGTGTCAATGCCCCAGGTGGCGTTGTTCATATCATTGTTGTTGTTGTTAAGTCGTAGATTTGTTGGATCGGTGGATAAATACTGTCTCATCGTTCGTTCGTTGAATATTTAAATACCCTGGACATCTGGTTGATATCGTTGTCCAACCACAGGTGGCTAAAGCCAAAATACATGCAGCAGTGAAAGAAAACATCAAGGTTTGCGGCATTTCCATAATCCGCCATCTTTGGTCCGTTCGACGAGTAACACAACATGTATGCCATAATTTGCCAACAAGGAAAGTTACACACTGCATGGATTTGCGATGCCCTGCCCACATATTCATTGTTGAGCCACTCAGTTTCGTCGATCAAACGATCAACTTTGCTTGTCCACACAGTAGGCCAGCTGGGTTACAGTGAAGAGTCAAAACAACGCGAATTTTCTCACACAAACAACAGTATACACAGGCATACAACATTCTCAAAGAGAGCCGTGTCTACCCGCGGGAGACCAAAGCGACTCTCATGTAAACTGGTGACATTTTTGAATCTCCAATCTCAAAGCGAGGCAGCATGACATCATTCTCAAAGCGAGCCGTGTCAACCCGCGAACTACTTCCTGTATTAGATAACTCGCTTTCACGGCCAAGTATACATACCGACAATAATTTGTTCGCGATTGATATGCTCCGAAACGGAAAGAGTCATTTCCCAATTATATAGCCCACGTTATGTTTAGCAATTCGCTTCTAACTCGGCGGAGTCAGCAGGTCAGTGACAAGCCAGATAATCATACGCCGCCTACTCACCCCCCAAATTTTGGGGGGATGGCTCCCATTTACGCGTGAGACTCTTTCTCGCAGTAGGGAGTCTCGCGAGACGAGAATGAGGCATACAACTCCCCGACATTTTCGCCTCGTTTCCGTCACGATGAGCGCGCCATCTATCGTCCAAATAAGAAAGACAACTCTTCTTTATAATTTACGGCCTGGCGGTGATTGTATGTATGAATATATCGGTTATTTAAATAATAATATTAATTAATAGATTGTTGTTTTATTTTTTATTGAAACTATATAATTCATCACATTATGAGCTGTGTACGATCGGCATATATAGCATTAATCTGAATGCATGATTACTAACCAAACAAAAAGTCCTTTTTCAGCCGTAAGAAAAGGCAAGTTATGATCTTTACAATGACAGTCTCCAAGCAGAGGTGTAAATGGTGTATTTTATTAAAGTGCCTATATGTGGTTCTGAAACGGAGAATATAACAAAGACACAACGTGCCTTGCATTGTTGATGCGCATTTGAAACAGCAAGCAAATTTGATGGCAATGGCACCATGTTGTTTTATCCACGATTAATTCGGATGTACCGGTACATATGAAGTATCTTCATGGCTTATCGAACTGTGTCATTGTCTGCTAGCGCGAGCTAGTGTGATTAAGGTGTGAACTCAACAGGACGTTTTTACAGTCAATGTATGGTAGGAAAAAAACCACCTACGTTTTATCAGTGGTTTTACTGTGTGGATATATGGATATGTGAGCCATTATTTGTAATAGAATATGTATGTAAACCTATAGTTTGGCAATTTTGTGTGATATTTCGAAAGTAATAATTATGAAATAAAACTTTATTATTGTAAGAAACTCTTGTTTTCTACAAAGATAAACTTTTAGGGAACATTTCAAAGAAACACAAATTGTGTCAGAAAAGTGTATTCATAGTACATACATGTGACAATAAATTGCTGGGTATTGTGAACCTGAATTACCACGGTTCGTCTGATGTTTGATTTACTATTATGCTTTGTTACCACGGATTCGAACAATGAAGTTTCACGGTTCACCATTGAACATCATAGTTGACCACGGTTCGTTGTATGGTAAACCATGGTAAAATTGACCATACATTTTATTACCATATTTATTACCATATGGATTCACCATACATTATCATGGATTTTCATGGTTCAGCCTGGAATACCGTGGTTCACCACGGTTCGTTGTATGGTAAACCATGGTAAACTTTACCATACAATCTTTTACCTCGGATTTACCATACATTACCATGGATGTTCATGGTTCAGCCTGGAATACCGTGGTTCACCACGGTTCATTGTATGGTAAACCACGGTAAACTTTACCATACAATCTTTTACCTCGGATTTACCATACATTACCATGGATGTTCATGGTTCAGCCTGGAATACCGTGGTTCACCACGGTTCATTGTATAATAAACCACGGTAAACTTTACCATACAATCTTTTACCTCGGATTTACCATACATTACCATACAGAACCGTGGTTTACCATGCATTACCATACTTTACCCTATGGTAATGTATGGTAAACCACGGTTTTTTTTTATAAGGGAGTTGTCGCCAAAACCGTGGTGACGGACCATGGATCAAACGCTGATGCCGTTTTAACTGACTGCGTCGTTTGAAGAGTTGACCACAATCCTTACATTGTTCCGTCGCGTCCTCGTGGAATGAACGTTCGTGGCGCAGTAAAGCATCTTCCCGATTAAATGACCGTGCGCAGGTTATACAAGTATACAGTCCATCGTTGTGGGTGGAGGTCTCGTGGCGTCGTAAACTATCTAGACGAGTAAACTTCTTCTGGCAAGTTGTGCAAGTGAACATCTTGGTGGTTGACAGAGTGTCTGATGAAACGGCCAGGCCGCTTCCCTTTATAGCACGCTAGCTGGTGATCTATTTTTAGCACACTCAGTTCAACTATCCCCAAGTCGAGAGCCGAGCCGTGACATCTTCGGTAACCTCCGTGTCTCTTTGGGCACCTCAAAGCCTGTGGAGCTCAGAGCTCGGAAGTGACATTTGCATATGACCTCTGCGAGGTCACAGGGCAGTGAAGGATGGTATTTGGTGTAGAGATGGACCATCTTTGGTCCGAATGCGTCATGGGAGGTGTCATGTTGTAGCTCTCGGGGTGTAGACCCCAATTTTAGGGATAGCCACAGCATCTGTGAAGTACGAGTAGTAGCGAAAATGGGCATTTTTTAGCAGTGAAGGAGTATACACTATGTACAAATAGAATACAGGTGGTATGTACAAATAGAATAGTAGTGGTATGTATAAGGTACAAAAAAAAAATTCTGTTAGGAGTAGGATTCGAACCTACGCCAGCTCTTCGCCGACCAGCACTTAATACCGGCGCCTTAGACCACTCGGCCATCCTGACTGTTTACAGTTTTTAACTCGTGTATCAACAGTTATATAGTGTGTTCGACATTTTTCCACCGCGGTGGAAACCTTTGCGCGCCGGGGTCAAAGGTCAGTTCCGGTCACGTGAACGGAAGCGGAAGTGACCTCCGGAGCTCCGGAGCTCCAAGAGCTCCGAAGCGCCGAGTTCCAAGAGCATCCGAAATGCGGACGTACATCCAGCAACGAGACGCCTTTACTTTCTTTTACCTGAAACGGAAAGTCCTGGCCGATGGTGTGAGCACTACTTACTTGGACTTGTGAAAAAATGTCGAACACACTATATAACTGTTGATACACGAGTTAAAAACTGTAAACAGTCAGGATGGCCGAGTGGTCTAAGGCGCCGGTATTAAGTGCTGGTCGGCGAAGAGCTGGCGTAGGTTCGAATCCTACTCCTGACAGAATTTTTTTTTGTACCTTATACATACCACCACTATTCTATTTGTACATACCACCTGTATTCTATTTGTACATAGTGTATACTCCTTCACTGCTAAAAAATGCCCACTTTCGCTACTACTCGTACTGATGACGTCACCAATGACGTCACAGATGCTGTGGCTATCCCTAAAATTGGGGTCTACACCCCGAGAGCTACAACATGACACCCCCCATGACGCATTCGGACCAAGGATGGTCCATCTCTACACCAAATACCATCCTTCACTGCCCTGTGACCTCGCAGAGGTCATATGCAAATGTCACTTCCGAGCTCTGAGCTCCACAGGCTTTGAGGTGCCCAAAGAGACACGGAGGTTACCGAAGATGTCACGGCTCGGCTCTCGACTTGGGGGTAGTTGAACTGAGTGTGCTAAAAATAGATCACCAGCTAGCGTGCTATAAAAGGGAAGCGGCCTGGCCGTTTCATCAGACACTCTGTCAACCACCAAGATGTTCACTTGCACAACTTGCCAGGAGAAGTTTACTCGTCTAGATAGTTTACGACGCCACGAGACCTCCACCCACAACGATGGACTGTATACTTGTATAACCTGCGCACGGTCATTTAATCGGGAAGATGCTTTACTGCGCCACGAACGTTCATTCCACGAGGACGCGACGGAACAATGTAAGGATTGTGGTCAACTCTTCAAACGACGCAGTCAGTTAAAACGGCATCAGCGTTTGATCCATGGTCCGTCACCACGGTTTTGGCGACAACTTCCTACTGAAGAGGAGCCGCGGAAGGTCAGATCCACTGAAGATAAGCCCGGGAAGACGAACGCCACTGGTGATGCGATGACGGAGAGCCCGCCTATACCTACAGTTGGGAAGAGCCTGGATTTCCGGCCGGACCCCACCGTTACGGTTTCGAGTCATACGTCATACATCGAACATTTTCTGGACGAGCCCATAAATGTTCCTAGCGATCTCTTACCCGAAGATCATCCAGAAAGTGACATCTCTCGGCGCCATTGGTCCATGACACGGCACTGTTTCCACCGTCATCGCCTTATTCAAGATATCTACAATTTCCCACTGACCAACCTCACCCGTCTACGCAGCTACGTGGAAACCATCTTCAATGACCAACCAACGGCCTTCACATTAAATGTAGCATTTGGGTACATCTTATGCCATAAGATGACGGGTGAATTGCGCTATTTCTATTCCAGTGCCTTCAACCCAGTGTACGACCAACCGTTTACCATCATTAACCGGAGGTCACTAGAGATGATGCTGGACCAAGTGGAACAATTGGATGCCTTGAGATGGGCCCAACAACAACGACCCAACACACAATGGGTGGTAAAGAGGGTGACCAATGTTACGTTTTTCGTGACCAAGACGACCAATCAACCCATCGGGTGAATGCGTCACCCATGCACTGATGAATACCACAACATGCCGTACATACTCTCTATGTCTACATGCTGATCGTTGACTTGAGCTCAGTAAACACTTGTGCCTGATGTGACGATGCGTTGAATAATAAAACACGGTGTTTGATATTTCGAATGCGAACATACTAAACATACCCAGGGCGGCTCCCCCAGCCTGGGTATGATGTAACATTGGGGATAATAAACTGTATGAACATTGCTGAACTTGTTGTTATTCACATCACCCCATTGACTTGATAGGCAGATCCCAATAAGCCCGGGGACCGATATTAGCCCTTTTGGCTAGAGGTGATAGGGGTTTCCACTAGTTTAGAACGGATTGTGCTAAAAATAGATCAACAGCTAGCTTGCTATAAAAAGGAAACGGCCTGGCCGTTTCATCAGACACTCTGTCAACCACCAAGATGTTCACTTGTACTACGTGCTCGAAATCATTCACTCGCCGGCACGACTTGCGCCGCCATGAGGCTACCAAGCACGATGGAACCGCCCGGTATAGCTGTACGATATGTAGGCCTACACTGTCGTTTCAGCGCCCAGATCATTTACAGCGCCATGAACGTTCAATTCATGGGCCATCCAAGCGTCCATGCGAAGAATGTGGTCAACTCTTCAAACGACCCAGTCAGTTAAAACGGCATGAGCGTTTGATTCATGGTGCATCACCACGGTATGAGGGACAACTTTCCACTAAAGAGGTACCCAGGAGGGACAGATCCACTGAAGATGAACCCGGGGAGGAGAATGCCACTGGTGATGCGATCACGGAGAACCCGCCTATACCCACAGCTCAGAAGAGCCTAGATATCCAGCCGGTCCCTAGCATCACTGTTTCCAGTCATACGCCTGACAACAACGAACATTTTCTGGAAGATGCGGTGGATGTTCCCAGCGATCTCTTACCCGAAGATCATCCAGTGAGTGAGATGTATCGACGCCATTGGTCCATGATCCGACACTGCTTCCACCGTCATCGCCCTATATTGGACTTGTACAATTTCCGACTGACCGACCTCGCCCGTCTACGCAGCTACGTGGAAGCCATCTTCAATGACCAACCTACGTCCTTCACATTAAATGTAGCATTTGGGTACATCTTATGCCATAAGATGACGCGTGAATTGTGCTATTTCTATTCCAGTGCCATCAACCCAGTGTACGACCATCCTTTCACAATCACCAATCGGGCGTCGCTAGAGACGATGCTGACCCAACTGGACACTGTGGATCCCTTAGAATGGGCCTATGAACAGCGTCCCAACACTAAGTGGATAGTGGAGAGGGTCACCAATGTTACGTTCTTCGTGGTTAAACTGACCCACCACCCCCATCGGATGAAAGTATTCACCCATGCACTGATAGATATCCAGAATGCGCAAACAACTATCTGAGGATATGTTTCCTCAACGGTATCCTGGCCTGTCCGATGACGATTAGAACAAACGGTTCAGAGCGAACATGGCCGAAGATGGAACTTTCTGAAATGGCGACTTCTGATTGGACAAGAGTAGCCGAGAATACATCTAACGGACAGGAACGAATATGACAGATGCAAATGGTGGCCTCTGATTGGACAAGAATATTCTTGAATTGTAAATATACCCAACGCGGCTCCCCCAACGTGGGTATGATGTAACATTGGGGAGAATAAACTATATGAAAAAAAACTTCTTGTTGTTGTTGTTCTCTTATGTGTGATCATTGTTGTTGTTGCTGTTGTTGTTCTCTGTCCGGTCTATATCATGGTGTTATGTTAGAGTGTTAAGGTGTAACGACGGCGTCGACTGGCGTCACTGCATTTCGAAGAATTAGTGACAATTCCATGGAATATCAGAGCTTCTGAGCTATTTCACCTGGGCGTTGAAGCATTAAGAATGGCGTTGGTGGGCGTTGCTACAAGATGACACCTCGCACGACGCATTCGCACCGCGGATGGTCTATCTCTACACCAAACTCACCCCCTCGCACCCACAAAATGTCCACTTTCGCTACTACTCGTACCGATGACGTCATCAATGACGTCACAGATGACGCGGATATCCCTCAAATCGGAATGTACACCCCGAGAACTACAAGATGACACCTTCCAGGACGCATTCGAACCGTGAATAGCCCATCTCGACCCCAAACACCTTCCTGTACTGCCCGAAAATGTCCACTTTCGCTACTACTCGTACTGATGACGTCAACAATGACGTCACAGCTGACGCGGACATGCCTCAACTCGGAATGAACACCCCGAGAACTACAAAATGACACCTCACACGACGCATTCGGACTAAGGATAGCCCATCTCGACCCCAAATACCTTCATGTACTGCCCGAAAATGACCACTTTCGCTACTACTCGTACCGATGACGTCACCGATGACGTCACAGATGACGCGAACATCCCTCAAATCGGAATGTCACCCCGAGAGCTACAAAATGACACCTCACACGACGCATTCGAACCGTGAATAGCCCATCTCGACCCCAAATACCTTCATGTACTGCCCGAAAATGTCCACTTTCGCTACTACTCGTACCGATGACGTCGCAGATGACGTCACAGCTGACGCGAACATCCCTCAAATCGGAATGAACACCCCGAGAGAAACAAAATGACACCTCACACGATGCATTCGGACCAAGGATGGTCCCTCTCTACCCCAACACCTTCATGTACTGCCCCAAAATGGCCACTTTACTTACTACAACCAACTGCGCATGCGCAGATTGACGCGACTTGCATTCAAAACACGCCATTCTGACTCTACCCCACACAAGCTTCACTTTGACACCCTCCACGACCCATTCGAACCAAGGATGGTGCCTCTCTACCCCAAACACACCCCTACATAGCACCCAAAATGCCCCCTTTCGCTACTACTCGTACTGATGACGTCACTGATGATGTCACAGATGACGCGGACATCCCTTAAATCGGAATGTACACCCCGAGAACTACAAGATGACACCTTCCAGGACGCATTCGAACCGTGAATAGCCCATCTCGACCCCAAATACCTTCATGTACTGCCCGAAAATGGCCACTTTCGCTACTACTCGTACCGATGACGTCACCGATGACGTCACAGATGACGCGAACATCCTCAAATCGGAATGTACACCCCGAGAACTACAAGATGACACCTTCCAGGACGCATTCGAACCGTGAATAGCCCATCTCGACCCCAAATACCTTCCTTCACTGCCCCAAAATGGCCACTTTACTTACTACAACCAACTGCGCATGCGCAGATTAACGCGACATGCATTCAAAAACACACCATTCTGACTCTACCCCACACAAGCTTCACTTTGACACCTCACACGACCCATTCGAACCGTGATTAGCTCATCTCTAACCCAAACACACCCCTACATAGCACCCAAAATGCCTGTTTTCTATACTACGGCCAGACTGCGCATGCGCAGACTAATGAACACGGACGAACCATTAGTGTAGTCAAGTGCTCCTCCACAAGAGCTTCAAAATAAGACCTCACTCGACCCCATTGGACCATTAGGGACTCACCTAGACTCCAACATGTCTACCCCGTATGGGCCTATACACCCATAGCCATGCAGTATAGGCCTATGGGCCTACCCAGGCCTCGGTGACTTTTTTCAAAAATTTCACCGATTCGCTCCGCAACACTTCCTATCGTGTTCTAAATGACGAGACGAGTAAAACGAGACCCCACAACCCTACCGCAAATGTATAGAAGTACGTTTCCCAGGGGGATAAACATTGAACCTATACCCCAGTATGGGACTATATGGGGCTCGGTGACTTTTTCAAAAATTTCACCGATTCGCACGGGGACACTTCCTATCATGTTCTAAATGACGAGACGAGTAAAACGAGACCCCACAACCCTACCGCAAATGTATAGAAGTACGTTTCCCAGGGGGATAAACATTGAACCTATACCCCAGTATGGGACTATATGGGGCTCGGTGACTTTTTTCAAAAATTTCACCGATTCGCACGGGGACACTTCCTATCATGTTCTAAATGACGAGACGAGTAAAACGAGACCCCACAACCCTACCGCAAATGTATAGAAGTACGTTTCCCAGGGGGATAAACATTGAACCTATACCCCAGTATGGGACTATATGGGGCTCGGTGACTTTTTCAAAAATTTCACCGATTCGCACGGGGACACTTCCTATCATGTTCTAAATGACGAGACGAGTAAAACGAGACCCCACAACCCTACCGCAAATGTATAGAAGTACGTTTCCCAGGGGGACAAACATTGACCTATACCCCCAGTATGGGACTATATGGGGCTCGGTGACTTTTTTCAAAAATTTCACCGATTCGCACGGGGACACTTCCTATCATGTTCTAAATGACGAGACGAGTAAAACGAGACCCCACAACCCTACCGCAAATGTATAGAAGTACGTTTCCCAGGGGGACAAACATTGATCCTATATCCCAGTATGGGACTATATGGGGTTCGGTGACTTTTTTCAAAATTTCAACGATTCGCACGGGGACACTTCCTATCATGTTCTAAATGACGAGACGAGTAAAACGAGACCCCCACAACCCTACCGCAAATGTATAGAAGTACGTTTCCCAGGATGGTCCTATACCTCCCATACCCCATATAGGCATTTTCCCGTAATTTAGGATAAAGTCCGTATTCCGTATTTTTTCAGGAAAATTTTTACATACACCCACCCTGGAACTAGGGGAGATAACTCTATTGATAGACAAGCCCCGTTAAGCCCGGCGACCTATATACCCCTCATACCCCATATAGGCATTTTCCCAGGTTTTTCGATAAAGTCCGTGTTCCGTATTTTTTTTTCAGGAAAAATTTTACATGCACCCACCCAGCCATCAAATACCCCTTCACCTAGGCTTCACTTTGATACCTCACTCGACCCCATTCGACCATTAGGGGCTCCCCTAGCTCCAAAACGGCTATTTCCATACCCTTGGGCCACCGCGCATGCGCACAATGCCGATATTTCAATCCCACACCCACCCCATCAGATGCCCCCTCACATAAACTTCACTTTGATACCTCACTCGACCCCATCGGTCCACTAGGGGCTCCCCTACATCTCAAAACGATTATTTCCATACCCTTGGGCCACCGCGCATGCGCAGAATAACGCTATGTCAACCCCACAGCCAGCCCATTAGATGCCCCTTCACATAAGCTTCACTTTGATACCTCACTCGACCCAATCGGACCATTTTATCTAGGGACTACTTTTTCTCCGCGGAAGGTTTTTCCCGCGACCGAATAACCGCCAGACATGACCGCATCACCGCGGATGAATACATCTTTGACCTGGGTCACGTGATATGCAAATTTGGAACTCTCCTGTGCTGGAGGTAGCTTTTTGGTCTTTCTGCCGGAACTATACTGTACTTGACCTCTGTGACCCTCCCGTGACCCCCAAGTTCCTCCACACTTCCGCCACAAAATATGCTGCGCACTCGTCAAAATGCGGTCTGTAATCAGTAGACACTACTACTTGCGAGCGCGTATTACTCAACATCTACTTGGGCAACACTGGATGTTTATAAGGGTTTAGCACCTGAACTGAACTGCTTCTTGTCGAAATGTGGAAGTCTAGATTTAAGAGTGCACTGAACAATAAGCCGTAGATTCCCACCAGAATGGTCATGGGGTATTTTCTTAAATCAACAAAATCGTGGCGTTGAAGCTCTAGAATATTCATTATTGAATTAAATAGTCCGATAAATGTCACGTTTATATGCATACAGCTCACATAGTCAATGCAGTTGGACGTAATTATAAACGCATGTCATGGGCACTGAGCAGTTTTGAAGTGTGACACATTGAACATACCAGCTTTTGTTGTTTTCATGGTTATAGGATGATTTCATGCGATATCGTTTTCACAGAAATCGAAAAAATGAAGATATTGTCAAATGAAATGTTCTGAATGCTGCAGGTGCACTCCGTCTTGGTGAACTCCAGAATCTTTACGATCAGCTCCTTAAACCTTGCGTATTGAGGGATGATTTAACGGCCGTAGTAACTTTCGGGATAATGAAGAGAATTGTAAAGGAAAAATTCTTTAAGATTTTATATCAAATAGTTCTTTGTGTATTTTGAATGATGGTTCTTTTGAAACATCTACCGGAATCTTCTCTAGAATTCCTAGCACGCATTTTCAACGAACTTGGGATAACAGGCCCTGGTAATTATCGTCCGATTTCACTGACTAGCTGTGTTTGTAAAACAATGGAACGCATGATAAATGATCGTCTTGTTTGGTACCTAGAAACCGAAAAGAAACTTAATGGTATTCAAGCTGGTTTCCATAAAATAGAAGTACCATTGACCATTTAGTCAGATTAGATTTCTATATCAAGAATGCTTTCGCCAAGAATGATCGTGTAGTTTCCATCATTTTGATTTAGAACGGGATTCTAAAAGACCTTCGCACTATGGGATTAAAGGGCCGTTTACCCATTTTCATATACAACTTTTTGAATGATAGACAACTTCAGGCTCGGTTGGGTGCAACCACCATGTCTGATCATTTCGATCAGGATGTCCCACAGGGCAGTATTTTGTCTACTCAACAGTGCAAGCAAGACAAACTTGGCAAAACTACATCCTATTCTCCATCAAAGACTAAGACTTTGCCTTGGAGCGTTCAGGACATCCCATAGAGAAAGGTTATATGTCGAAGCAGATGAATTTCCTTTAGAAATTCGAAGAATTAAACTATCACTGTAATATATCGCAAAATTACTATCAAATCACTCCAATCCTTCATATAACTGTGTTTTCAACCCTCAGTTCGTGGATTTCGATTTTAAAGCCCTCCATTATTCCTCCTGTTGGAATTCGTATGAAACCACACATCGTAGCAGCTGGTATTAAGCTTAATCAAAGTTTACCTAGCAAGCTCTTACCAATTCCACCAAGCCAGTTAGCTAAACCAGAAGTAGACAAACACGAACCAGCTCATGTATACACAAGGAATTGGTCTGCCGAGAGAAAAATACAGATCACATCAGGCAATGTATACAGATGGTTTTAAAGATGGTGAGAGAGTAGCATGTGCTACTATCTTTAGTTCCAAAGCTAAAACATGTCGACTACAGATTGTCGGCTTTGGAAGGTATTGGGTCGACTAAAAGGGGGAAAATATGTCATATTCTCAGATTCACTGTCATGCCTTCAAGCGATTAAAAGTGGAACTCATCCCACCATCTTGAATATTCTACAATTATATGACTGTAGTTTTAATCAACAGATTGATAGTGTGTTTTGTTGGCTGCCTGGTCACGTTGGCATCAAAGGTAATACTGATGCTGATAGAAGAATGACTAAGGCAGCCCTAGATAATGAGGCTGATCCTGTTGGAGTCCCATACAGCGATTGCAGACCCTCTGTCTGTACACATATGAGAAAGCGGTTTCAATCTTTATGGGATGCTGTGAATAACAACAAACTTCAAAAAAGTTCAAAAAGTTTTTTGAAAAATGAAGGCTATCTAAACAGCCAGAAACGTTTCGATCAAGCCATGATCAGGCGATGTATAATCGACCATAGACGATTAACTCACGAACATTTACTAAACAAAGAGCCGGCCCCATGTATTTCATGACACAAAGATCTCACAGTGAAACATATTCTTATCGACTGTATAGATGTTAAGATTATAAGAAATTCTTTTTGTCGAGTAACTACTTTAGAAGATCTTTTTAGTCGTGTGAAAGAAGACTGTATCTTAGGTTATTTGAGAGAAATCGGTTTGTTGCATAAGTATTAATGTATGTTTTAATGTTTTGGATTACTAAGTTATTAACTTGAATACTTAGAATTTTGTTTGATCATCGCTATATAGCCGAAATATTGCTGAACGTGACGTTAGACCTGAATTATCTCTCTCTCTCTCTCTGTCTCCTAATGTGTCATGGGGGGGGGGTCTCGTCTTGAAGCCCTCGTGGAGAAGACTACTCATATGCAAATCTGAATAGTCAATGATATTCTCTAGCACATGTAGAGTGGCAAATTTCCGACAGTATACTAATTTTGTACTTGACCATGATGCATGACCAGCTATAAAATTATGGTGTCTGTATTTTTCTGTGAAAGGATTATTTTTATATAAAATACATGGTGAAAGCCCACATGTAGGCAAGGCCTGCATATTTTCATTAAGCTTTTTTCCAGCATCATATCCTTTGAGTATTTTGTGCTGCAAGAAGCCGATGTTTACTTGCATAAATCTCTGTCGGAATGTCCGAATACTCACAGGTTAAAGTATGTGCATTCCGATAAGAATAACGTGAGAGAATAAATATGTGCACATTATCGAAATAAAATAAGAAGATAAAGACCTGAGCACAAATCCGTTTCGCATTTTTGTTTTTTTTTTGTTTTTTTGTTTTTTTATTCACATCCATAACATAACAGATACATTTAAACAACACAGTTTACATAAATAATTTCCGGCAACATACCATGCATGATGTGTATATGTATATTAATTATTGTGCATCTGATATATACTCTGGCACAGCCAAAAGATGCAAGTGATATTTTCATCGGCGACTAAAGAGACTGACCCAGACACCCCAGTCTTGGACTCGATACACACATTGTTCGTTTTTATAATAGTATTTCAGTTCTTCAAAAAAGGCCTTCAAATTTGGTTTTCTGTTTTGACATCTTCTACGAAAAATGTGAAATTTTGCCAACAAAAAGACCAAGTTTTGAACATTGTTTGTTGACTTCGATCCAAATATTATATATTCCATTGTTACATCTACTTGTATGTTTATACTGTCATAAATATTCAGTTTTAAGATATGCCAAAAAGCAGCAGCTTCTATACAATCCCAAAATAGATGAGTAATTGTTTCCTTCTCTGTATTGCAAAAAGTACACAGGTCATTGTCTCGTATTTTAATTTTATATAGAAAAGAGTTTGTTGCAAAAATTCTATGTATAATTCTATACTGGAACCATCTTAATTTAACATCAATTGTGGTTTTTACTGGGAACAAGTATACATTTTTCCACCATTCACATGTCTTTTGACCTATAATAAATTCCCAAGTCTGTTTCGACCTTGTGTTTTCAATTTTATATTTGCTTACGAACACTGTATAAATATCCCTTGTTCCTTTAACATGCCTTAATATAGAACATACGCTGGGTGGAATCATTGGGAGACTGAACCGTGTCATCCAGACAGTAGGTGTCCTTAAAGACTTACACAAAGTATTCCGTATACCTAAAAAAGTAGTAAAAATTGGCTTTATCCCAAATTGTTTACAAAAACTGTCATAATTCTTGAATTCACCATTCTCATTTAAGAGGTCGTATACATACAGAACACCTTTTTCAGCCCAAGATCTGTAGAAGACCGATCTTCCACCAATTTTGAAACGAGGGTTGTACCATATAGGAAGCGTATGATATTTGTTTTGTATCTATAGGTATTAACTTGACAAATTCCTTCCAGTAGGTAAAAACCTCCCTCCAAAACTCATTTTTAATATGTGGCAAATTCAGATCAATATAGTAAGTACCATACCTAAAAACTCCATCCAGAAACTCGCCTACATCTAAACTAAGCAAAGTTAACCAACCAGTGTTACACCCACATAAAATCCGTCTTATCCAGGTTAGTTTTAAAGCCTGATTAAAGGAGATAACATTTATCATACGCAGTCCCCCATCACAATAGTCCTGAATAATGGCATTTCTTTTTATTCTATCTGGACCCCCACCCCATATAAATTTAAAAAGGATATTATTTAAGCGTTTCAAATCTTCTTGATTTGGCGACGGAATGCTAGACAATAGATGAGTGATTTTTGACATTGCAAGTTGTTTTACTACAACTGTTCTGCCGCTAACAGTCAACTTCCTTCTTTTCCAATTTTTTAGCAAATATTCTATCTCTCTCAATTTTGGCTCAAAATTTTCTTCTACTATTTTTGTCAAGTCTGTATTGAATTTAATGCCTAATAAAGTAGCTGAGGTAGTCCAGTTCAAGTCAAATTCTGGACAGATGTTTTCACTGCATCCCCGTTTGGCACCTATCCAGAGAGCACGAGTCTTGTCGATATTAATTCTAAGACCAGATATTTTGGAAAACCTTTCTAACAGAGCCAGGCAGGATCTGAGTGAGCGTTCCGAGCCATCTAATATAATAGTCGTATCATCAGCATACTGAGATAATTTAAATTATATATCACCTACAAATATCCCTTTCACCTCTTGTTCTGCACGCAACATAATTCCAAAAACCTCGACACATAATAAAAACAGATATGGCGATAAAGGATCTCCCTGGCGACATCCTCTTCCTAAGGAGAAAGATGGGGTCATATGACCATTCACCATTACTCTAGAAAAAATACTGTTATATAAGGTTTTCACCCAGTTTTGAAATGATGAACCTAAATGATAAAGCTTCAATACTTTATTTAAAAAAGACCAGGAAACCGAGTCGAAAGCCTTTTCGAAGTCGATGGACAAAATCATTCCTGGAATATCATCATTCTCAGTTTTACTCAGTATATCAAAAATTAACCTGGTATTTTCTCCTATATATCTCCCTGACATGAAACCCTTCTGATCTTCATTTATTAGGCTATCAAGCACACCTTTCATTCTTTCTGCTATACACAATGAGGCTAATTTATAAGATAAGTTCAACAATGTAATCGGTCTCCAGTTTTTAAGGAACTCTCGAGGTTTTCCTGGTTTTGGGAGCATTGTAATTATTCCCTCTTTCTGAGTTATTGACATTTCTGTTTTCCTATATCCCTCATTAACCGATCTTAGCCAAAATCTACCAATATCAATCCAAAAACATTTCAAAAATTCAATAGAAAAACCATCAGAGCCTGGGCTCTCATTATTTTTCATCTTCTTCAAAGCCGCTAATGCTTCTTGGTAACTGAGTTCCCCCTCTAACTGTTCAGCCTCAGTATCAGTAAGATGTGGGAATTCGTATTTTTCTTCAAAACCTTTAATATCAAAAGTTTCCAAATTTAGATCTCTAGATTCATACAAATTTTCATAAAACGTTTTTATTTCGGACTGGATCAATTTTGGATCGTCAATAACATTTCCCGCTCCTTGCAATTTTGTTATATTTTTATTCACATAGTTCTTTTTTTCTAAGGCGCAAAAATATTTGCTAGGTTTTTCCCCATGCTCAATCCATTTTGCTCTAGCTCTAATTAGGACTCCGTCCATTTTTTCCTTTCTTAACATTTCTAAATTATTACGATTTTCATCCAAGAGTTCACTGCATATATTATCCCCACCTTCATCTACTAACTGTTCCAAAATTAAAATTTTATTTTCTAGCTCTTTTTCTTCTTCTAATTTTTCTCGTTTTTTCTTGGCAGCACAAGGCAGTGTGAAAGTACGAATATTTAATAGTAAGGTTTCAAAAAACAGCTGATCTGAAATACACAGATGCAGTTTATCTGGTGGGATAGTGTCCACGACCTCTGGTGAATAAGGTGTAGCTGCGTTTTGCAATTTTGTATTTCTATATTTTTCTTTACCTTTTCACAATACACCAAATCTTTAAGCAGAGAGTTGTTAAATTTCCAATTTCCTCTTCCATGTTTAATTTTCTTGCATTTCAATTTTAAGACGACTCTGGAATGGTCACTTCTATAACCTGGTAAAATATCAACATCTTCCATAATATTTACTAGCTCGTCAGATATAAGAAAAAAATCAAGACGTGCCTGCTTCAAAGGGTTGCGTCTTCTCCAAGAATATCTCCTTGTGTTTAGATTGTATGTCCTCCAAGGGTCTACTAGATTATATTCCTGTTTTAAGTTAATTACTTCCTCTCGCGCCTTAGGGTTATTAATATGGCGGTAATTGAAACAATCTAATAGAGGGTCTTGCACAAGATTAAAGTCGCCACAAATGATACAAAATGGATTCTCAAAATTTTCAATTCTCTGCTGTACTTCTTTAAAAAATTCAGGATTATCCTCATTAGGAGCATATATATTGACCAAAGACAATCTGTATTCCTCTATTGTAATATCTAAAACTAGTGTATTTCCATTGTCACACTTTGCTAGTCTATGAACTGTGAAATCCAAATTTTCCTGTATCAAAATAGCTACTCCCCTTGAGTTACTAGAAATTGAATTAAAGTATCCATGACAGCCCCAATCTTGTTTGATACTGTCAAAATCGTCTTCTGTCCAATGAATATCTTGAAGGCAATATATAGAATGTTTTTTCTCTAATAAATAGACACGTCCCTGCGCTTCTCAGATCCGGCCAGGCCCTGACAGTTATATGACAGCACACTTATGTCAGCCATTAATATTAATGCTCAATGCACATAGTAATAAGTAACTTAACCAGGAAGATGCCAGTACTGGACATATGTATGAGCATGGCAGACTGCAATGTATGATGAAGGTTAACGGGATGAAAGAATATATACTGAAAGCTATGGATGTGAACAGATAATAAACATATATCACAAACATATTTAACATAGACCATATTAGACAACACAATAAAAAACCCATCAGGGAACATAAACAATTAAACATGGATACACTAAAACCTACATGCAACTCCCGGTTAGTAGCGGATCAAATGCATATTCACGGCAGATAGTGCTGCTCCTATTAATTATCAGACATATTATTAAAATTTGAAATAGTTAATCTGATACAATTACATTTCGTCAATTAACATATATAATGCGTGACCTCACTAATGACTTATGCATAGAGTAAATTTGTTTTTTTTTTTTGTAATTTTCATCGGTCTAATCTATCAAGTGCCATAGTCAATTAGGAGTAGATAATTAAAAGTCATCATTAATTCATTTTTTTCTTTTTTGCAAAACTGATATGCCACATAAAATAACATTTAATGTTAACTGGCCATGCAAGGCCCCAGTGTGGTATGTTGAACCAATAAACGGTTAAACCATTGAAAAACAATTGAAAATGAATAACATTAATTGACTGGCCATACAAGGCCATAGTGTAATATTCTCGTACCCATGTTGGGGAAAAAAAAAAATAATAACGAGAAAATTATGTGTCAAAGCCTACTTTTTCGTTCAACAAAATTGAATTGTCAAATTAGTTCATATTCACTGCATATTGAGTCATTCTTCAAAATATACTGTAGTAATTAATCTATTAAAACTATTCAAGACCCCATGAATTATGAAGAATTCATTAAGCGCTCTAATATTACCTTTTTGATTGCCATGTAAATTCAACATTTAATTGTAATGGCCATACAAGGCCATATTGTAATATTCTCGAACCCATGTTAGGGGGAAAAAAAAACAAGCAAAAAAACAATAATAATGAGAGAATTATGTGTCTAAACCTAGTTTTTCGTTCAACAAAATTCAGTTGTCAAATTAGTTCATATTCATTGCATATTGAGTCATTCTTCAAAATATACTGGAGTAATTAATCTATTAAAACTATTCAAGACCCCATGAATTATGAAGAATTCATTAAGCGCTCTAATATTAGCTTTTTGATTACCATGTGAATTCAACATTTAATTGAAATCTATATTACTTTTTTTTACAAAACTAATATGGCACATGAAAATAACATTTATTGTTGACTGGCCATGCAAGGCCCAAATGCTGTATGCTGGACCAATAGGAGGGTATACTGATGAAAATAGTTTGATATTCAATATTAGTTGAAATCTGTTTTTTTTTGCCAAACTGACATACCACATGAAGAAAAAAAAGAAGAAAATGAATTGTTTAACAAGAATTATCACGTTACTTCGTATTCATTACCTGTGGGATCATACTCATAACATACCAGCGTAATTAATATACTACAGCTATCCACGACCTCATGCATTATCCAAATTTCCTTAAAAGCTATAGTATTAGCTTTTTAATTACACAATGAATTCAATATACATTCCATGCATACAGCATACTGGGGGGAAAACAGCCAAAAACAATGACTTGTGTTAATATTATCGATAATCAAATAATTAGCATATATCCAGCCTCATATCAAAGTTCAAACCGTTAATTTACATTAGGTAGTTTCAATGAAAACAAAAATGAATCCATAAAGAATATATATTTGTTTTCCAAAAATGTTATTTATAGGATCGTTCTTCTTATTCAATTGTTGTGGAATCATCCATATTCATGGCACACCATAATTAACATATTATAACTGTCAAAGACCCCAAGAATTATATGAAGTTCATTGACAGCTTTCATTGGCCCAGGCTTTTTATAGTAGCTGTGTTCAGATTGTTCTTGGGTTAGATTGTTCATATCAGTTCGCACTTTATTCTAAAGAAACTAACCTAGTACCAGGCACTTTCGTGTCGTCTTACACACATTTCGTAGTTTAATAGTCACTTGCTCCAAATCTGTACTTGACCTTGGACTGTTACACATGCATATATTTCCATATGGACAGGCGAGCACTGGTCCATACACTTGTCAGATTCGCACAGTTTTTATCGCACAGAAGTTTATAAAGAATTAAAGCAATGACGTCCAAAACTTGCTCCGTGGAAAAACATAGGAATTATCTTAAATAGTCAATTTAGAAAGGCATGCTTCTTTGTCTATTCAATTGTCAAAATCGAGGCAACTCAACTGAGTGACTGAATGTTTTCTGCTTATTGTAAAATAGAGATAATTTTTAGATTGTTTATCAACTTCAATTGCATATTGCGATAATAAACTGGATACCTGATCTGTGTCTCCGATGTACCTATAACTTATCGGGATCTGTTTTTGTCCACGGGTCCTTGGACTCCCTCCTCGTCTCAAGCCACACTAGGGTCCCCGTGTATGAAGTTGTCTGTCCTACCTCAATTTATAGGCTAAAGTAGTAAAGAAGCTAATCGTCCGCGTTCCTTCCGCAGGACTGGGGGCAGGTCGGTTCGTACAGATATTCTCTTCCTTCCCCTCAAGTTTACCGCCGCTTTTAGAAAAGTTTCTCGGTCTTCCCAGCAGAGAAATACCACCGTAAACGTTGCGCACTGGTTATTTGCAAGCTGATACTCGGTCAATGGAAGTCTGTGAGCGTGTTTTATCAACATTTGTTTGCCAAACTCAGGGGGTAATTTCAAGTCTTCTACTGCGAAAATTCTGATTTTTTTTTATAGTCTCTGAGAAGGGCTCATTGCCAGGGAGACCATATACCAACAGGTTGTACTTTCTGTCATGAACCTCCTTTGAAAGTAATCGCTGATCCATACTTTGTGCGTTGTGTTCTAATGTCTCAACCCGTTTCTCTACATGAACACACTTTTCCTCGAGTGCCGGAAATTTTCCCATTACCGCCTCTACCCGTTCGTCTAGTTTTTGTAAAATACGGGTTTCCATGTCATCAACACGTTTGTCAAGCTTTTGTACAATTCTGCTCTCCATATCCTTTAGCAATTGTTTGAGCTCTGACATATTACTGACTGTACTGTCTGCATGGTCTTCCATGTGCTGTGGAACTGTAGTTTGGCCTGAGCACGAAGACCCTTCACTGTCGCCCCCCGTGCGTAACCCCGTAGCCATGTGTTCGTCTTGTAGGCCTTCGAGTACTTGGAAATCTTTGCGTGGATTACTTCTCGTCAAATAGTTATGCAGGCTTCCAGGGGTGTTGTCTATTTTCTTTCTAGGTGTTTTTTTTTTCTGTTCTTAGTACCGGTACCGGACATAATTTAAAGTCCAAAATACATCTCATTTATCGGAGCAGACACACACCGTGACTCTACCAGTCCGCCATCTTACCGGAAGATTTTATTAGTTCTACTATCCATCTTACTTCAGTCATTTAATGCACTATTGGGAATGCCTTTATACTACTGGGTCCCGACACGTGGATTTGGCTGTTGTACATGTACGATTCTCTCTTGCAGGAAACTAGCCTTTGTGTATGTATACTATGATTGTCTTTTTTCAATTTGGTGCTAATGCTGTGATATGGAATATGAAATAGGTATTTGGATTATGGATGCGGATATTCTTCGATGGACGACGGCTGAATACTGAATGACGGACCAGACGCTTGTAATTTATGCATTGTCTCCTGATCCTTACTTCAAGTATGAAATCCATTTCCAGCTCTTCATATCCTGTCTTTTGCTAAAGAATATGACTTTATCGTATACCCTATAACATTTCTGTCATGTTTAATTCACAAAATGTGCGAGAGAATACAAGTCCAGCAGTAGAATAACCAAAGGCATAGAAGGACTCAGCGATATTGGACACATATTTTAAATTTTCGTATACATTTTAGCATAACCAAGATATGACTCCTGGAACCAAAATAATATTTCGATTTATTGTCACGGCAGACATTACGATATTGAAAACGGTAGATTGGTTTAAGGTGTCAATCTATAGATAACCAGGCTAAAATATATACGAAAAGAAAGAAGAAAAACGAAAGCCCAATTTCGAACCTTAGCCGGCGCTGTTATATGTCACCGTTGTGCCAGGTGGAATGAAAACGACCCACGTATTCCAGATCTGAATTGAGTTTCTAGTTAACAGACTTAGCTTAAGTCTAACACATTTGAAATGAACACAATTTTGAAAAATCATCAATCTTAGATGAACTATCGTGATAGTCGAGTTCTTTTAAATTATGATCTAATAAAGACTCAAATACTCCATGAATTAGTGGGGCAAAGTATAGAAATCTGGCGGAGTTGAAAGGAGGTGTTCGGTTTGACCGTATTTTTTTCCTTAGTGTGTTGCGTTTATAAACCGAAAATATAATTTCCTCTCGTTTACTTTAAAAGTTATTAGCTGGAGAGAGAAAATACTGAATTTTAATATCCTAAATTTTCACCGAGAAGAGATTTGTCAAAAAAATATTACGAGTATTAGAAAATAAGCATTTGTTTTTTTTGCAATTTTTGGCGATATTCTTGAAGGGAATTCCCTTCATATATAAAATATGACACCTTTAACCAAAACGAGTCTTACATATCGAAATGCGGTAGGTTTGATTCAAAATGATACTGAAAAATCGTTTTGGTTAAAGGTGTCATATTTTCATAATATTGAAATATGTCAAAACGCTTGTAATGCTCTGAAAGGGTGTAGTTCACCGCCATTCGGCACATGATTCCTCAACTTAAAATTGTAACAGCTGCTTGGCCGAATGGTTACAGTGTCGGATTAAAAGAAAACCAACTGTTTGGTTCGAATCTCCAAATACCCGATTTTTTTTTTCATTTTTCCTTTTTTCTCCCATCTGCATTTTCGACATTAAAATGCAATAGTGACGTGAAATAAAGACAGCGAACCCCTATACGCACGTACTAATCCCTTATTTTATTTTAATTCGTGAATAGAATTGCACACAAACAACTCCACACACACATCAGTCAGACCACTTGTTCAGTATTCGAATATTCTGATGATCCAGCAGATCAAAAAATTCATTGTTACACATATATAATTTCGTCTTAGAGCATCGGAAAGTATAACTATGAATTGAAAAGTTATAAGGTTAAACTTGTCTGATCAAGGCCTTTATTAAGGAAATAACCCTCAACAAGTGGTAAAGCTTGCTTTCCCAAGTGATTATGCATGTGCCAATGTTATCCGTACTAGAATATGAACCACAATTTCCCATTAGACTGGCCTCGCCTGTCTGACAAAGAGTTGGGGAATGCCTGAGCATTACGTCACAATTTACCGGCCGGCTCGGAGCGAGACAATAGAGCAGCAGAGAGCGACTCTGAAGGGAAAAATATCCATCTAAAGCGAACATCTCCTTTCTACAGGTATACCGATCTTTACCCTGATCCGTGCGGATAACAAGTATCTAGCTTGGATATGCATAAGCGCAATTGGAATTTCTTGCACAGGCGGCCTGACATCGACGGTGCGAGGATATTTCCCCTGAGGATATTTTCTCCTTCAGACATTTCCCCCTTCATATATATTTGTATACAATGACTTCGTATGAATGTGTAACAAAGTTTTATTTATTCTTGTTTCCTATAATTTGACTTAATAACTTTCACATAGTTATGTGATTCTAATCAAGCAACAGGCTTAATTCAGAATAGCAAAAGTGTGAGGATTGTTAAATGGTATTTTAGTCAGTCTTTAAAAAGACAAACTATACAATGTTTGGATTGACTCTACTCCGGTCACAGGATAACTCAGGATAAAGTAACACACCAAACTATAGCTTTTACATAGTTACACACATTTTGTAACAAACATCCTGATTGATGTCATCATTTAAATCGGTGACTAGATTTAAAAGACATAATCTCATATATGCCACAAAATATCATCTAACAATGATGTTTATTTTCTCTTCATTGAAACCATGGGGTATTCTTCGAAATCATGTCAATTTATTGGAAGTAACTTAACGAAAAGATAATCATCAAAAACGTTTTATGTATATCTTTGTTTCATTTTTTTTTACTAAATCAAACACATCTTGTTAACAATACCACTATCTTAAATATAGCTAGGGGAAACTATTCAATTAAGCTTGTTGAAAATAAGACAAAAAAACTGTATTTGTCCATATTTTAACTTCGTTTGAAGTCATAGTACAAATATATATCTTAAGGAGGGGGAAATGTCCGCAGGGGAAAAATGTTCGAAGTAGGAAATTTCCTGGACACCAAATGTAACTGCTGATAATGTAATGATTGATTGATTGATTGATATCTTTATTGATAATATATGGAAATATCTTAGATGATAATTTCATGTGTGGTTAATAAGATAATATCATGCACTATTACAAGTTTTTTCGTTTGCTTTCCCCTTCAGACATTGCAAATCTTTCGGCACAATACATTCTTTATTATCTTAAAAGCGAATAAAACTTTACCAAAAATATATAGATTATTAACATCCTCTCCTTAACATTTCTGAGAAGGATATCTGGCCCACAAATAATGAACGGCTGACTCTGAGAAAACAAAAAACGAAAGGATGGAGAATTGCCAGTACGCTTCGTTGCAGACCGTACACATATGCCGCGTGCCTTAGCTGTAGTTAACCCTACCTGGCCTGTGGGGGGGCGGATCTTGGTGACTTTTAAGCTTATCTTATTGGGGTCATTTTGAGTCTATTTTCCTATACCCCCGGGTAGAGGATCATGGGTAAATTCAAAATGGCGGCCATGTGGTATCCGCGAAAGTCGTGTTTTTCATATTTTCGGTCCATTTCTTCACATTTTCCTTGCCTAAAAGGCCTTGAAAGTATATTATTTATGCAAAACTAATTATTTTCTATTTTATAAGATTTTTTTTCGAGAGAAAAATCTGAATAATGAAAATTTCGAAAAATCGACCCCAAAAAGGCCGAAAAATGGCTTCCGAGAAGAAGACCTCACTGTGACGTCATCATGGCGGCCATCTTGGATTTTTTTACATTTTCCGGTAGAGCTTGAACCCAAGATACTGTGTGGTAAGTTTCAGCGCTCTAGCCTTAGTGGCAGAGAAAATATATAGGGGGGGCACTTTCCGCCCCCTCCCCACAGGCTGCGACACACCCAAAATCGCCCAGGCCAGATAGGGTTAATAGACCAGTAAAGGTACGAATTTAATTTGCCAGGGAAGGAAGTATATCACTGGGTGAGGAAGCATGGATGAGAGGGAATTGGGCCTGGCTGAATTACGCAGCACCTCTATTCATCAGAACAGATACTTGATTCGATACAAAACAGCTTAAGGAAGTTCCAATTATTAAATGTGACTACATCGTTACTAAATATATAGCTTGTGGGATTCAAGGATTATTCGTGAATATTTCCCCAAGTCTCTATTAGCGGCACACAATGTCTGATCTAACCGTTAGGTCAAACAGGACTCTTAGTCCGTTAATCTGTATTCAGGGTAAGACTTCTGTAAACTAGTGTATGGTGCTTAGATATGTTCCGCTTTCCATGTCCAGCATTTCCGCACAATGTTAAAAGTGTGTCCGTTCATGTTTTGTGCATTTCAATCTGAAATTCTGTGGTGGTAACTTTTAGGACATGTTGTCTGACCAACCCATATTCTCGCAGCAATAATACGTCCGAATAGCCAAACAACCAGAATGTCTCGGGAAATACTAAATCTTATACTTCTCTTTCGGAAAAAAGTGGTACCACTAAGGTGTACATTAGGGGTATATATTTATTTTAATCGAAATGTACGCAAATATCTGACGCTCTGCGCGATCCTCGAAAATGCTCTCAAATAAGTTCATCAAACTCCAGGTACAAAAAGCACAGACATTGTTGATATGTCGATCATATGGACACCCTCCCGGTGTTTGTTAATTACCGTTGTGCAAATCTGCATAATAGAGCAAAAATAAAATAAATTGGGTATATTGATCAGAATTAGCATTAATATCAGTGTTTCAGTAATTATCAATACACGTTCGCACGTTGATAGTAGAAATCTTGCTTCAGCCTGAACAAAGTTTTCACATGTGCCGAACAATATTGGTTGCTACGAATCCAGGGCATTTTCCCAGTGGCCTTTTTCCCCAGCCCGGTTACTACATATGCGAATCATTGCGTTGTTTCATTCCCCAAAAAGAGGGGTTATCCGAGGAGAAATAAAATTCTGAGTAGCAGAAAAGAACACATGGGCGCCCAATTACCTTTGGCTTCTGCATGATGTGACTTTTAGTAACCTTTGGCCCTGCACATGCGCACAACAAACACCGAAACTCCACTGAGCAAGATCAATTCCACGAAGGTAAGAAATTAATGCACGCCCAGGTGTTCTTTCTGTGTGTCGGAACAAACTTGTCTTGAGTATCGGGCACCTCCAACCAGACCGTAATCTTTATTACAATCTATATACTATGTTAAGCTAGACTTCTAAGGTAGCGGATGGTGCCCAGCAGTTCGAGACTTTTTCACTTGCGCGGTACTGATTGGTGCAGTAGGGGCGAGTTTGTGATCGTTGGACTGCGCATGCGCAAGAGAAAGTGAGCTGGTTTACTGAAAACGAGAGGGATGGGAGACATGGAAACTTCACCCGACGAGATCCCAGGCATGCGCCATAAGGTAGGGGTGCACACGTTCAAGCAAGAACGAGCGCACTGAGGGACCTTGTGATTTCACTCAACGATACTCCTGGACCATGGTATGCGCGATAGAGTAGTGATGCATGTGCAATCGGAAGTGGGACGCTTTAACGAGAACGAGATGAGCGAGAGACATGGGGTTTCGCTTAGCCAGCCTCTTGGAACATATGGCTTCTAGGGTTAGGGCTCTCATACGTCACAGAGTTTCCACTAGGGCAATCGGTGCACGAATGGAAAGAAATCTGAAGGGTACATGAAAAACATGGATGCGCACTCGGAACCAGGCGTGGGGTATATGAGCTGCCGTTCTGTATGGGGTCGTGACTACGGAGAGCCAGTGATACGCGAACGCGCTCTTGGAGGGTAATAGAGAAATGGCATTTTCGGTGTGGATTGTGGGCCTGTCGGATCGTGGGGTTGAAGGGTTGTGAAGGGGTCGATTCCGGTCATCTGGCTGTCAGGTGGGTGTAAAAACTGGATGTAATACCCCCGTCTCCTGTGATATGGATCTAGGTGAATGGGTCATATAGGGACTCGCTCTCGTATGGATGCAAACGTAGGACTTCGTAGGCTTAAAAAACTGGAGAACGAACCCATAGATTTATAGTGTGTGGGTAATGTCCGTTCCGTAGCAAACGATGGGAGGGGTCTCATGGCCGTTGGTTGAATTGAAGCGCTCACCGTATAGACTATATCTGATATGGTTTGGACTGAAAGTGACGCCATTGTGCGCATGCGCAGTCAAGGAGTAATAGGGAATTTTTGCTCTGAATGGGCTGTGCAGAATGTTGTATTGAAGCGCTCGTAAAGTAGACTACGATTGGAGTGGTTCGGGTAGGAAATGGCGTCAGAGATTACTAAAACAAATGAATGTCTTCTGAATATAAACAATACCGAAGACTGACGCCCCAGAGGTGTAGTTTCTTATAGAGCGGCTTCTGATTGGACAAGAGCGAACATCGCCGACAATAGCATGCAAGGCTTGCACAAATCTTG
Source organism: Hanleya hanleyi (assembly GCA_036873755.1). Taxonomy (NCBI): domain Eukaryota; kingdom Metazoa; phylum Mollusca; class Polyplacophora; order Lepidopleurida; family Hanleyidae; genus Hanleya; species Hanleya hanleyi. The sequence goes on along the minus strand of JAVTVY010011155.1, from coordinate 22,744 downwards.
CACAAATCCAATACTTAAGGGTGATGTTATTCAAACGCCCTAAGACCCTGAGACTGGAACTTATTCAGACCATAGGACAAGAGAATATACTTCAATAACTCCGAAAGCGTTAGGCTCATTTTGACACCATAGTTCGACTCTTTATTTTGCCATCATCAGGGTAACTGGAAACTTTCTTTTGTACATGACATTCCATGTTAGTACTCCAAACCGCATCTCATGGTTGCCAAAATTTCACTAAATCGCCCCAAATCCCAGATTTCGATATGTTGTGTATTCTCAGTTGACCTGGGATAATTTCCTGATTTCACAAAAACGTTTGACGAGACACTAATTTTACATAAAACCGGTGTCTCAAATGGGCGGTTGTAATTTGAAAATAAACACAACAGTGAAATACAACGTTCAGGTCTGTACTCATAACAGATTGCAACCGAGAAAAACTTACCAAGAAACAAGTAAAAACTTGACATATTTCATATTTTGTATTGTTTTGTTAATAATTGTCATGTATGGGCTATCGTGTGACTACCACTGATTGATAGTATGCCACAAAGCAAGATAGACAGAGGGCAATGGATGGTCAGTTCACCCTAGGCGGGCCGACATGCTAGCTAGAGCCTTGTGGGTATACATCATGCGGAAGTTCATTCATTCGCCACAGTCAACCATATTGATGTTGAAAAATGTGTTCTAAATTTACCAATAAATCACATATTAGACAAATAGATTCGATATATTGTAGGGCGTTTTGTGTGTAGACTGCACATGGGCACTCGGGAAGTAAAGGAAAAATCCCAATTTCTGATGCGTAATGGGGACTTTTACATCACACTACCCCATAAGGGACCGATGGTCATATTCAAGCCCTTGGTGTGACTTCATACACCTCTCATTTACAACTCACATTTCCTTTTCCACATTCCCCCCTCCACAAATCCTCATAGATTTAGGCTTTGTATACTACTGGCGCAGTGTCACCTGCAGGCCCTTTGTCAGATTCACTAGACTAACTTTTCTTCCTATTCGTCAACGTGGACTGTACCAACGATATACGACATGCTTTGAAAAGTTGACAAAATATGATTTGGGCTAAATTCTTCGAACGGTGGTTGAATGGTTGAATATTGGAGACTTGGTCACTCGAATCTCTTTTCTTTCTCGACCTGTCTATCAATCAGAATTCTAATAATATTGTGTTTATCAGGCTAACATATTTGTCCACCAGTCACAACGTACACATGCTTTCGTCAAGACAATAGTACGAATGTGCTGCATGTGTCATAACCATGCATACAGTGTACAGCTAAAATCAGTTCACTAAATTTGCTTGTGGGAGAAGTACAAGCAAGAAAAATTACTCGCGTTTGGACATGTTGAAGTGAGGGAACCGCATGTTGTGGGATTTTTATTTCAGTAATAATCGAACGGGACCTATCGTGGCCAAGTGGTTTAGCGCACGGAATCAGTGATACCACATATCTAGTTCTTGTTTCATATGGGGCCCAAAAGAGCACAAAGATTGAAATATGTGTAAATTTCAGCAAGAAACAACTCAAACATGTGTATTCACTTTCTTCGCCACCCAGGGTGTGGGATACTCGGATATGCACGATAAATTAAGGCCGCATTTGTCACTAATTTGAGACAAGGCATTTTATACAGTATGAGGCTCTACTTATTTTTTATTTTTCTGTAAATAATATAACGTTGAATTGTAAAATACCCGTATACCCGAATCCCGTATCTTATTTTATACGTTTTAATATATTACATGGACTCCTCGTTTCCATCTTATGCTGCAGGGTGACTCCTGACACGGCGAAGTGGAATTCGCCAAGAAGTGAAGCTTTCTAACAAATCCATTGTAGTTGGTGTTGTATGAAATTCGCAAAGAAACCCCACACAGTTTCCCTTGTACTTGTGTCATGCCACCTGTCAAGCCATAGCACATTTCCAAATTTGCACTTATTTGAAGTATTATAAATAACGAATTCAATACACATATCAAATCTAGATGAAGTATTAATATCTGATGACCAATTCTGAATGAAACTAGTTTTAAATGGTTCGCTTTATACTAGAACAAGTAGATACTGGACAGTGACCATTCACAAGCAAATAGTCATAACCATTGTATTCTAAAAGGTTTTTAATCCCTTTACCCCAATTATATATAGCCATCAGACGAATTAACCCTATCTGGCCTGGACGATTTGGGATATATCGCAGCCTGGGTGGGGGGGTGGGGGGGTGGGGGGCGGAAAGTGCCCCCCTATATATTTTCTCTACCACCAAGGCTAGAGTGCTGAAACTTACAACACAGTATCTTGGGTTCAAGCTCTACCGGAAAATGTAAAAAAATCCCGCCATGATGACGTCACAGTGACGTAATATTCTCGGAAGCCATTTTTCGGCCTTTTTGGGGTTGATTTTTCAAAATTGTCATTTTTCAGATTTTTCTCTCGAAAAAAATCTAATAAAATAGAGAATAATTAGTTTTGCATAAATAAAATACTTTTAAGGCCTTTTAGGCAAAGAAAATGTGAAGAAATTGAGCGAAAAGAATGAAAAACACGACTTTCGCGGATACCACATGGCCGCCATTTTGAATTTACCCATGATCCTCTGCCCAGGAGTTATTGAAAATAGGCTCAAAATGACTCCAATAAGATAAGCTTAAAAGTTACCAAGTTTCAGCCTCCTCGGTTTTGTCGTTTCGGAGCAGCAGAGAAAAGTTCACTAGTGGGGGGGCACTTTCCGCCCCCCCCCCCCCCAGGCCAGGTAGGGGATTAAAGTATAAATTATTTACCAAGCTTGACCTATTATTAACTAATTTTGACCAATAATGAATAATCCTATTTGTGTATCAGTTGCTATAGAAAACCTTCCAAATTCCTCATATGCAAACATGTTAAGGGTGTTCGTAGGTAAGATACTTTAAATACTGCATATGGACCAACTTAATTTCTTTTATATCAACAAATCCCCATAATTCACAGCCATATAATAAAATTGGTTTAATCATTTTATCAAACAGCTCCACCTTAATAGTAATAGCTGCATGAAGCTTTCTGAAACAATGCTTCAGCATATATACTGCCTGTTTTGCCTTCTCAATTAACATTTTAGGGGCCTCTTTCATTACAATATTATAATTAAGTTGTATGCCTAAATAACATAAACTGTCAACAATCTCTGGACTATCACCATTGTAGACCCACATATATACACTTACCATTATATTTACGGGTACCAAAAACCATCACTTTGGTTTTGGGAATGTTATCGGTATCACAGTATAAGTGTCACAGTATACTTTTGGTTTAAACAATATTTTATTGAATCAGTGGGAGCACAATGAGCCGAAGTTCGTTAGTGTCTCTCCCAGTCGTATGCATATACATAGAAGAATATGTACAGATTCATTTATGGCAGGATACTTTATATGATGAGTGATGATGTAAATATTTTAGTAGAAAATAATAAACATACAAACAAAAAATATTTCGGTTTAAATAAGTTATTTCCATTAATGCTGTACTGTTGAAACGGGAGTATAATTTTAGTTTATAAAGTAGCAACTGTAGAACTGCTGGTGTTTTAGAGAAAATCACAGCAAAGAAGTTGGATACATTTTCACACGATTTAATACATGCCCTAACAGATACAGATAATCACAATTAGCTTTAACTTATTTAGTACTACAGCCAGTTTTAAATAGTTGTTGTCAACGAGCAGGTAATCAACAAAAGCAGAGTAAAGGCTATCATTTTCTTGCATTGCATGGAATATAATATTATATAGACTAAACACACAATCAATAGCACTACTTTCTTTTCTGAACCCAAGCTGGTAATCATTAATTTTGTCATTGCTCTCAGCCCAAAGATACAACCTTATATAGTTTAGCAAATACACTCATCAAGGTTATTCCCCACATTATTCCACATTGTGAGTAGGCGTAATAATACCGTTAGCTATCTGGATATACTGAATTGGTGTACAAGTAATTAAATATTCTAACTAAATAGGGAGTTAACACAGTTTGTCCTGCTATGAAAATCTCAGAGCACAATCTATCCAGGCCACGTGCCTTATTCCTTTTCAGTTTGTCTATGACAGAAATTGATTCATCATGGGTTATTAATCTATCAAGTTCTTTAACATGAGTATTAAAATTATAAGTACATTTATTAGTAAATACACTAGCATGACCAGAACTTTGTAACAGTTTGTCCATAGCTTTAAAATGTTGGTAAAATTGATCAGGCTCAATATTGGGTGCAGCAGGTTTAACAGCATTGAAACTTTTGCAGAACTTAGATGGGGGACGAAAATAATTTTCTCGTAATAACTCTGGCTACGCGAAAATTGAAATCTACTTTCTCGCTCCACTTAATTATATTCTCTTGTAGCATTAATTTATTATTCCTAAATTTTAATTCTTCACTGTGACAGGACTTGCTGAACCAAGGGGCACTACTTTCCTCATCACATAACTAGTGATCTTGCATTTTATCTCCCTTTACATGAGTTAATTTACCACAGACACTAAACGCTGATTCAAACAAGATGGTTGTAAATTCCGTCACAGCCACATATACATCATTCCCATCATGTGATAATTGGCCCATACTTTTATCCAATTCCGGACTGTGATTATCCGATATATTTAAAAACTCATAACTGTTTGCATAATAAAGGAAATTTTTGAAAAAGTAAAATCTTCGCTAATTATATTTACATAATGAACACTTCCCGGACTGAATAATACTGAAGCATGCATGGTCTGTAAATTCCAAAAGTTCGTCCACCCTGAAATTATTTACATTCTGGAACAGCGTAGGAAAGGTCAATACATAATCAATGGTGCTACAGCCCTTGTCACCATAGTAAATAAATCTGCTATGTCTATCACTAATAACTCTCCCATTGCGAATTTTAGGGCCTGTTGTTTTACACAAAGACAGCAATTTACATCCAAAAAGAGTTACTTTTCATATCTATTACTGAACGGTCTGGCAGCTCAACAATATCATTGACAGAATCATTATATTCCTCTATACATTTACTTAAGTTAACATTTTCCAGGCAGTCACTTCAATTACGTGTTCGAACATTAAAATCCCCGCACATAAAGATATCAAATTGTCCATCTTGTAATTTAATTACGACCTCCTCCAAGACATCGAGCAAGTCAAGATCTTGAATCTGTCCAGCTTTATCGGGAGCAGTATACACTACCCCCAGCACACTGTCACTACCGTACTCAATTTAAATGTTGCTTTTGCCAGTCCATCCATATTATGCCTTGATTGTGAGATCCCAAAATCTCAGTCTCACTAAATAATTCCTGTCACAAACAGATTGCCGTACCTCCACTCGGTCTACCCACTTTTTCAGTTCTCACAGCTGACAGAAAATGACTCTCATATCCCTCAATTTTGAGTTCAACACCTTCGATACACCAAGTTTAACACAAAGACAAACCTTCATTGCTTGTGATATACGATAGAAATGACTCATCACACAAATGCCTCTTGAGTCCATACACATTCCAACTACAGAACTTACATGGTTTTCCCGCAGGCCGGTCTCACTCCACTTTTCTATTCAGAGATTGGAACAGACGATCATCGATAAATAATCGATCAGCCTCCAACACAGCCTTTCTTACAGCCTCACGTGCTCGTTTCAATGCCGGTATAAGTAGTTTACGTCTCTCGTAGACATCCCCAGGGAATTGCTCCGATATATATATATCTGGGGCTTTTTGGGACCTGTACAGGCCTGGGAGGGCGAAATGGCCCCCTAATTATTTTTCTTACCCCTTGTGCTAGGGAGCTGAAACTTACCACACTATACGCTTGGGTCAAGCGCTACCTGAAGATATAAAACAAATTCAAGATGGCCGCTTCGATGACAATTTTTCGGTCGGATTTTTCGAATTTTTTATTTATGCAATTTCCCCGCAAAAAACTGCACGATAAATTAGTAAATATTAATGTAATGTGAAGTAAAATACTGTTTGCCCACTTTTCATCGCGGAAAAGCAGCAATTTCGAAGAAATATGACAAAAACATCACTTTTCCAGTAACCCACGTGGCCGCCATCTTGAATTTACCCATGATCCTCTGCTCGGGAGGTTATACACATAGGCTATGAAGTCAAGAAGTTACAGCTCTCCATTTTTTGTCGTTCCGGAGATAGCGCAGAAACTTTGGTAGGGGGTTCCCTTTCGGCCCCCTAGGCCAGGTAGGGTTAAAGTTAGAAACCACAAAAAATTGGCTTAATAAATATGTACATGTAGTAAATTGGGTGAGCATATCTTGAGAAAACTGTATTCCCTAATATTCGCCGCCACAAATGACCCACCACACCAGGAAATCCCTTTCAGCCATTTTGTGTATGGATTGAAAGTCGTTATGACGCATACGTCGTTTCAGTACAGACTTATTCTGTATGCCCTCGTTCCTCTTGAGGTATTTGTTTCTGTCGGTAATTTCCGAGGTAGAGTATCCTCTCTTTTTAAGCTTTTGCTTGAGGTATTCTGACTAGTCGATGTCGTCTGCAGTATTATTGCAGTTTCGTATACCTATCTTTCAGTTCTCCCGTAATGTGCTGATTTGCTGTATAGGTATTTGTAGGTTTCAGTTGGCTTTGTTTAGCATTTCACATCAAGTATTGAGTCAGTCGAACATCTTTTCCCCTTGAAAACGGCAACGTCTAGATAATTGACCTCGTTTTCAGATATTTCATACGTGAATTTCAATGGAGTATGTGCGTTATTAGCCATCTCAAAGAAACTCTCAGCTACGGCTTTATTTGCCTGTAGTAGTATGAAGCCATCATCCCGAAAAGTTTGTGTAATATAATCATTTCTTTGTGTGGGAATGTGGCAATTAGCTGATTGATATGCTTATATATCGCTATATCGCACAGTTCCGGGGAAGGCACTGCTCCCCGTGGTGCTAGTTCAGCTAGCTTTGTTTAGGATTTCACATCAAGTATTGAGTCAGTCAAATATCTCTTCCCCTTGAAAACGGCAACGTCTAGATAATTCGCCTCGTTTTCAGATATTTCATACGCGAATTTCAATAAAGGATGTGCGTTATTAGCCATCTCAAAGAAACTCTCAGCTACGGCTTTATTTGCCTGTAGTAGTATGACGCCATCATTCCGAAAAGTTTGTGTAATATAATCATTTCTTTGTGTGGGAATGTGGCAATTAACTGATTTATATGCTTGTATATCGCTATATCGCACAGTTCCAGGGAAGGGACTGCTCTCCGTGATACTCCGACAATATGTCTGAAGTTTTAGTCCTGAAACATGAATTCATTCTCTTCAAGACTCAATCGTGCTATTTAAAGCAACAGACCGATGGGAGATTTTTGGATATTATAATCCATGTTTTCGTAGGTAGTCAGATCACTTCTGTGTGCTTCTCGGATTTCATTGGATCCGAGGTTTGTGTATAACGAGGTAATGTCATACGTAATAAGCAACGTATCATTAGGTATTCGACGTTTTTCAATCTTATTAGTGATTTATGAGGTATCGGCTGAGTAGGTTTCTCGTTCCCATACTATGGGGATAAGAAGAAATCCAGGTAGCGCCCTAGTTTTTCAGTAGGGGCCCCGCATTGAGGTAGCTCCGGTTTTACAGGATCAAGTTTTTTAATTGCCTCTTCTACCTTATGTATTATTGATAGGAGATATGGTGTAGGCTTCCTGGTCGAAACTTTCAGCAGAAAATTCAAAGTCTAAGGACTAAGAACTCCACTAACATTCAACCTAGCGACTGTCTGTAGTACCGTACCATTTTCATGATGTTTTCCATATTCATGGATTTTATGTCGGTATAATGTATACCATCGTACAGCTGTCTATGCGCTTCCACTATGTAGTCCTTTTTATAAGAATTACGGTGGTATTGTTTTTATCAGCTCGTCCTTCTGTGCACAAGATATATTCTTTGTGTTTGAGAAAGCGAGAAAAATGACGGCTGGTAATAGCCTTCTTCTTTAGTTTCCGTCTAGCCATATTGTCTATGGGTACTGAATATCTCTCCGTGGCTTTGTGCCGTGTAAAGAGATGGCCGGGCATTGGCAAATGTATAGGCTATATACCTAGCAGGTGTTCTCTGATAGGACAGAAATGTTTCTGGTGTGCGCTGATTGGTCCACTCTTTGGTGAATCTCATTGGATAATTTTGGCGCTCACACAGGGCTGCATTGTTTGCTGCAATCCCCTCTTTTTGCTCAAGCTCCGGTCAGTTTACCCATCAGTGTGGCACAGCCAGTGTATAGGCTGATTGAGACAGAGATATATATATTTTCTCGATTTGGCGAGCCTGTATTAAAAGCGCAGCTGTCTGTTCAGTACAGTGTAGGCGAATTAGTGTATATCGCACCTCTCAGAATGTATTAAAATAAACATGTATAATGTAGTATTCAGACTGACACAGTATAATTAACTTGTATGTCAGACTTATACTGCATTAGCTGCATTGATTTCTAACGTCCTTCTGTGCACAAGATTATATTCTTTGTGTTTGAGAACACGAGAAATTTGACAGCTGGTTTTTGCTTTCTTCTCCAGTTTCCGTCTAACCATATTGTCTATGGGTATAGTGAATATCTCTCCGTGGCTTTGTGCCGTGTAAAGAGATGATATTATATGGGCAATATGGCGCAATAACAAAGTACCTGCTGGTTTGTTGAGCACATGCAGATAAACCATATGACAATGGAAGCCGAGGTCTCTTATCAAGACAACGGTATATGCGGCTTTAGATATCTGCTGGTTTGTATAGCACATACAGATATACCGGAAATATGACAATGGAGGCAAGTCTAGCAGGACAGTAATAATTGTCTTCTGTTTTGACTGGAGGTATAGTTCACCACGGGCAATCATGGTCGGGTCTGGGTAATTCCACAGAAATTACTACAAGGATCAAAGAAGACCAAAGGTCAACTTCGATACACGTGTTGAACCAGCGAGACACGAAGTCAAGTCATATAGTATAATAAATACTGGTCCGAGGGGGCCACACCTGCAATAACACTAGTGAAATATAGTATAATAAATACTGGTCCGAGGGGGCCACACCTGCAATAACACTAGTGAAAACCCAGACTCCTACTTGCCCGTTTTGTTTTCTAGGTTATATAGTATAATAAATACTGGTTCTAGGGGGCCACACCTGCAATAACACCGGTGAAACCCCAGACTCCTACCGCAGACTAGGCCTACATAGACTAGTCAGAATACTTCAAGCAAAAGCTTAAAAAGAGAGGATACTCTACCTCGGAAATTGCTCACAGAAACAAATACCTCAAGAGGAACGAGGGCATACAGAATAAGTCTGTACTGAAACGACGTATGCGTTACATAACGACTTTCAATCCATACACGAAATGGCTGAAAAGGATCTTGAAGAAATACTGGATCACGAACAAACATGCCGTAAACTTTACCAGCCAGCCACAATTATGCTATAGGCGGGGTAAAAGCATCAGTGAAATACTGAAAAAGTAAAAAATCTGACCATAACGGTCAATGCGTAGGCTCCCTGATGAGGGTTTCGCTGGTCAGAAATAAGAATTTTCGACCATAAATAACCCGAAACTTGCACCCGCAGATACTAAACAATGAATACTAGGTATTACCTAGAAAAACAAAACGGGCAAGTAGGAGTCTGGGTTTTCACCAGTGTTATTGCAGGTGTGGCCCCCTAGGACCAGTATTTATTATACTATATGACTTGACTTCGTGTCTCGCTGGTTCAACACGTGTATCGAAGTTGACCTTTGGTCTTCTTTGATCCTTGCAGTAATTTCTGTGGAATTACCCAGACCCGACCATGATTGCCCGTGGTGAACTATACCTCCAGTCAAAACAGCAGACTAATATTACTGTCCTGTTTGACTTGCCTCCATTGTCATATTTCCGGTATATCTGCATGTGCTAAACAACCAGCAGGTATTTTGCTATTGTGCCATACAATGGGCCAATATAATATTATCTCCTTACACGGCATTAAGCCACGAAGAGATATTCACTACCCATAGACAACATGGCTAGACAGAAACCGGAAAAGGCTTAAACCAGCCGTCATATTTCTCGTTTTCTCAAACACAAAGAATATAATCTTGTGCACAGAAGGACGAACGATTTCAATGCAGCTAATGCAGTATGAGTCTGACATACAAGTTAATTGTACTGTGTCAGTCTGAATACCACATTATACATGCTTATTTTATTACATTCTGAGAGGTGCGATATATACTCATTCGCCTACACTGTACTGAACAGACAGCTGCGCCTTTAACACAGGCTCGTCAAACTGAGAAAACATATTTATCTCCGTCTCAAACAGCCTATACACTGGCTGTGCCACAATCATGGGTAAACTGACCCGAGCTTGAGCAAGAAGAGGGGATTGCAGCAAACAATGCAGCCCTGTGTGAGCGCCAAAATTAACCAATAGAAACGCCAGAATACATCCAATGAGATTCACCAAGGAGTGGACCACTCAGCGCCTATCAGAGAACACCTGCATAGGTATTTAACCGATACATTTGCCAATGCCCCGCCATCTCTTTACACGGCACAAAGCCACGGAGAGATAGTCACTGCCCATAGACAATATGGCTAGACGGAAACTAAAGAAGAAGGCTAAAACCAGCCGTCATTTTTCTCGCTTTTCTCAAACACAAAGGATATAATCTTGTGCACAGAAGGACGAGCTGATAAAAACAATACCACCGTAATTCTTATAAAAAGGACTACATAGTGGAAGCGCAAAGACAGCTGTACGATGGTATACATTATACCGAAATAAAATCCATGAATATGGAAAACACCATGAAAATGGTACGGAACTACAGACAGTCGCTAGGTTGAATGCTAGTGGAGTTCTTAGTCAGAAGACTTTGAATTTTCTGCTGAAAGTTTCTATCAGGAAGCCTACACCATATCTCCTACCAATAATACATAAGGTAGAAGAGGCAATTAAAAAACTTGATCCTGTAAAACCTGAGCTACCTCAATGCGGGGCCCCTACTGAAAAACTAGGGCGCTACCTGGATTTCTTCTTATCCCCATAGTGTGGGAACGAGAAAACTACTCAGCCGATACGGCAGAATTCATCAATTAGATTGAAAAACGTCGAATACCAACTGATAAGTTGCTTATTACGTATGACATTACCTCGTTATAGACGAACTTCGGATTCAATGAAATCCTAGAACCAATTAGAAGTGATCTGACTATCTACGAAAACATGGATTATTATATCCAAAAACCTCCCATCGATCTGTTGCTTGAAATAGCACGATTGATTCTTGAAAAGAATGAATTCAGGTTTCAGGGCTAACACTTCAGGCATATTGTCGGAGCATCACGGGGAGCAGTCCCTTCCCCGGAACTGTGCGATATAGCGATATACAAGCATATCAATCAGCTAACTGCCACATTCCCACACAAAGAAATTATTATATTACACACACTTTTTGGGATGATGGCTTCATACTACTTCAGCCAAATAATGCCGTAGCTGAGAGTTTCTTTGAGATGGCTAATAACGCACATCCTCTATTGAAATTCACGTATGAAATATCTGAAAACGAGGCGAATTATCTAGACGTTGCCGTTTTCAAGGGGAAAAGATATTCGACTGACTCAATACTTGATGTGAAATGCTAAACAAAGCTAACTGATACCTACACAGTAAATCAGCACATTACGGGAGAATTGAAAATATATATACGAAACTGCAATAATACTGCAGACTAGGCCTACATAGACTAGTCAGAATACTTCAAGCAAAAGCTTAAAAAGAGAGGATACTCTACCTCGGAAATTGCTCACAGAAACAAATACCTCAAGAGGAACGAGGGCATACAGAATAAGTCTGTACTGAAACGACGTATGCGTTACATAACGACTTTCAATCCATACACGAAATGGCTGAAAAGGATCTTGAAGAAATACTGGATCACGAACAAACATGCCGTAAACTTTACCAGCCAGCCACAATTATGCTATAGGCGGGGTAAAAGCATCAGTGAAATACTGAAAAAGTAAAAAATCTGACCATAACGGTCAATGCGTAGGCTCCCTGATGAGGGTTTCGCTGGTCAGAAATAAGAATTTTCGATCATAAATAACCCGAAACTTGCACCCGCAGATACTAAACAATGAAAACTAGGTATTACCTAGAAAAACAAAACGGGCAAGTAGGAGTCTGGGGTTTCACCGGTGTTATTGCAGGTGTGGCCCCCTAGAACCAGTATTTATTATACTATAAACACCCAACACCAAATGTCGCCATACACTGATTGAAATAATGCCTTTTTTGTAAAACCAATATAGAGTCTAAAATATATACCGTGTTTTGAATCGTTATTCCGAGAATGTTTTTATAATATCATATGTAGGTCTATACTGTATATATATATTTAGGTAAATTATAAAGCAGACTACGTATATAGTTGATTAATGTCTAATCTCAATAATCTATACAACTAGAGATCGGTAGTGACGTATGACAGTGGTCGGTGGGTGGAGGTGCTTTTGGGTTGGGGTGCAGTACCTGTGATACGCCTTATACACTACTAGTGACCACTTTGAATAAGCTTCAACCTTAATCAAGCTGTCCTGGAACGACTACCTACAAGGGAAATGGAAGAACTCCTTCAAATTCTGGGATGTTGATAAGGACGGTGTTATCACGAAGGATGACTTTCAGGCCATTCCAGATCGTGTTGGCAAGGCGACGGGGGCAAGCGAAGAACAACTGGCACCCATGCGCCAATTATGGCAGACCAGATTTCTCCAAATAAGCACGAGCAAATGCGTTAATGAGATTGACGAAGAAATGTACCTCTCTTATGGGAAGCAAAAGTTCGAAGAGGACATCGACGAAGTCAGACGTTTAGATGAAAAGTCCTACCGTGAGCTCTTCGACTTATTGGATGTAGATAAAGACGGGCAAATCTCATTATGAGGAGTTGGAGATATACTATCAATCGCACGGTATCTCACAGAAGGTTTTCAAAAAACTTGACTTGGACGGAGACGGATTCGTGGACAAAGATGAGCTAGTGAAAGCCGGTGTCAACTATTGGTGGAACCCTGAACCAGAGGAAGGATACGCAATCATGTACGATACAGCGAATCTATCATAGACTGGACATCAACATAGACTAGATTAGCATTATATTTTATTTACTTCGATTTCCTTTTTTTATTTATCTTCATTTATTGGCATAGTGCACTCCAAAACTATATGTTAAAGTTAAAGTGGAGTCAAGTCTTTATGAAGTGATGTATTCCAAATTTCCAATGTTAAATAAATAAAAGGGTAATAAATGTTACTGCAACATTACAGCTGCTGAATAAAGCATTTTGAACTTGATACGTGTTAATACAAACTTACATGTGTTGAATACAAACACGTGGGTAATTACGTGGGGCAAATACGTGTTGAATAAAATACTTTGAAGTAAGTATACAAAATTAATTAACGTCTCAGTTTTACGGCAGATAAAAACTACAGGAGAGACAGACAATCACGTAGAACTTGACGTCGGTAGTGTTCAGCTTTTGATAAAAAATATAATAATAATAAAAAAATAAGACGTTCTATGAACTTCGTTCCTCAATATTTATACACTTGATTATGACTGGAACTCATCTGTAATTGTCGGTGTCAAATCTTTTTTGAGATGCAATAAAAATTCAATTACAACGTTTCAGATACTATGTTTAAGATGACATATCATGAGAAATGGGTTGAACGGGTATACAGTATAACAATGACTTAATGGTTCGGCGGGTATACAGTATAACAATGACTTAATGGTTCGGCGGGTATACAGTATAACAATGACTTAATGGTTCGGCGGGTATACAGTATAACAATGACTTAATGGTTCGGCGGGTATACAGTATAACAATGACTTAATGGTTCGGCGGGTATACAGTATAACAATGACTTAATGGTCGGCGGGTATACAGTATAACAATGACTTAATGGTTCGGCGGGTATACAGTATGACAATGACTTAATGGTTGAGCGGATATACAGTGTAACAATGACTTAATGGTTGGGCTTACCCATACCCTTTTCCGACAATTCCATGTCTGCGCATGCGCAGAATATTGAAAACGGAGGACACACTAGTCCAGTCGGATGGACTCTCACGAATGCTTCACGATGACACCTCACATGACCTAACCGCACCACTAGGGGTCCACCTAGACCCCGAAACGGCCAATCCAATACACTTTCTCTAATGCGCATGCGCAGAATGACGTCAGTTCCACGTCGCACCCATGCAGTCGGATGCTTCTTCACGAGAGCTTCACACTGATACCTCCAACGACCCATTCGGATCCCACCTCGACCCCAAAATGCCCCTTCCTATACACTTTTCCCATAATTCTCTGTCTGCGCATGCGCAGAATGTTGAAACCGGAAAAACGGACGATACACTCATCCAGTCGGATGGATCCTCACGAATGCTTCACGATGACACCTCATACGATCTAATCGGACAACTAGGGGTCCACCTAGACCCCAAAAACGTCCATTCCAATAAACGTTCTCTACTGCGCATGCACAGAATGACGTCAGTTCAACGTCAGTCTCATCCAGTCGGATGCTCTCTCACGAGAGCTTCACACTGATATCTCCCACGACCCAATCGGGGTCCACCTAGACCCCAAAACGTCTATCCCAGCGCTACTTGCCCATTGCGCATGCGTACAGTGTCGTTTAAATTAGCTTCAAATCCTCGCCCATCGTGTTCTACGTGGTGAGGCGAAAAAAAAAGACAAGATCCCACAACCCATACCGCAATGAGCATGTGTGGGTTTCCCATTAGGTTCAACATTGCATACCGCACATGTCCATGCGTGGGTTCGCGATTGTGTATAGCGGTATAGTGATAACACCTGATTTGTAATATATGACTCGTGGTGTAATGGATAACGTCCCTTCTCCCACTGTATGGCTATGACGAGGGTTCCCCACTTGCCATTTATGCTGCGCATAGTGCTGGCGATATTGTCGGTAACCCTGTTCCATGCATTCCATTGATGCTTTGGCATTAAAGGCGTATTGGCCCTTCTATTCTCCCGGAGATGACCGGACATTGCCGGAGATGACCGGACATTCCCGAGCATTACCGGACATTCCCGAAGATTGTCGAATATTCTCGGACATTGCCGGAGACTCTCCCCTCGCGTATTTGAAGTGTCGGGACTACTTTCTCTCCGCAGAACCGGAAACGACCGCATCACCGCGAAGGAATACATGCCCCCAAAGGTCATTTCCGGTCACGGGCCGGAACTATAGTGACCTTGACCTCCACGACCAATTGGTCGTCACGTGAGCACTACGTGAGCACCACGTGAGCACCACATGACACCACACAAGTAGGCCAATAAGGGGCCAGATCCCCTTTATATACTACTCAGGTGCTTCATTGTGTGTCACTGACATATTTAAGTCAAATCTTAAAAATTATATCATGATATATGCTTTACTTGTATTTATAATGAAAAGTTTTAAATGATAAGCATATATATCTACTTTTATGTATTACTTTATATTCTTGCTATATTTTGTTGTTCTGTCTAATACATGTGGCATTCATCTGTGTATTATCCCGGACTTCTAATAAATTATAAAAAGTAAATGAAACAGTCGACAGATGTATATCTGGTATTTTAAGGGGGTACTTATACTGTTGACATAAAACAGCATGATCTCCATTCAGAAGCTTATGTGATTAACTTCGAAACAAACCCGAACTTGCTCGAAGAGTTAAACCTTTAACAATAGATATTCCCAGATAGCAATGACTGGTCCATTTGGTCGTGGCTTCCAGCTGAAAGCTACAAAGTCACAAAAAAAGAAGAAAAAGAACATCGCATCGCCTAGAGTGACAAGTTTAATTGTGCCAACTACCGGAATCTCGGACGGATCTCAATTATATCAAGAAGTATAACTAATGAACAATTATAACATTGCTGAGCACAGACATCAGAATATTTTCCTCGTGGTTCATTTAGACACGTACCGTATCTTCAAAGAAAAGCAATGTTGAAAATATCTACAGTGTAGAGTACAACAATAGTACTGTAATGTAATATAACATGTATACCGGAATAAATCTATTAAGATATACTGTTTAACTGACACGAAAGTGTCCGCTACTACGAGAAATTTCCGTTGCCAAATTGATTGATTGAAATTGTAGTTTAAGGGCCGCTTCCCATTCGGATTTCGCGGCCCATCAACTCAATGTTTTATTCGAATTTCGCGGTACATTACTTTGTTTATTGAATATCTTTTCCAGCGCTAAATATATAAATAAATATAAATAAATAAATAATAAATAAATAAATAGATAAATAATAAATAACAATGAGAGATTAGTAGGAGATATAAATAGAAGTAAATAAGAATCGCTATATGTACAAGTTCGTAAGTCTCTTTTTGGTTTTTGGTTAAATTATACTGGTAAATATGAGTTCTCTGTAATCGCGTGTATGATTCCTTTGTCTTGGTACCCCTTTGTACGCACAAAGCCGTCCAGAAAAAACTGGGAGAACCGAGGGCGTCTTTAGGATTTTTCGGATCGGCTTCACTAACGACGCCCTTGGGAACAGGGTGGGTTCTTCCAGAAATCTGTGCCTGTAACAATTGCTTGGAGTGTGTATCGGGGTACAGGGCGGCAGGTCTACGTCCTATATTGCGTGAAAGTCAAAGGATCATATTCTGTGTTAAGGCGTCAGTTCGGGGTCATCTATGGAGTAGCGTGTCGGTGTGGTTTAGGGTCGAGTATTCTGATTCTGGGTGTTCTTGCTATGCGGCGTTGTCACTCAAGGCGCTGTTGGTATTCCTGTGATCGTCTTCCGTCTTCTGTTTCAGGTCTTGTCCAACTCGTCTGTGGTCTTCGGTGTGCCTGTATCATATGAAATAGAAGGCTTGTGGTCATTCTTGTTTTCTAATGTTTTTCGATGCAATAATTTTATATATCTTCCTCCCAACAACAGGCACGCCCCGACCGTCAGTCACATAATATGAATACCAATATATACTTTAGTGAGTAAATGAATAATTAACTAAACATTTCGATAGATTCAGTACTAGGTGAATACACAAATAAACGGCTCTGTATTATTTCTGTATGCATTATCGTTTGATGGCCATAAAGAATTTGTAGGACAATGAGATAGTCGGCCCTCAGTATCAAGGTAACTCCGCCATCACCATTTCCTATATTTTATGCCGAATACTGCTCGCTATATGCGATTTGGCCGTGCTAATGTTGTCATGAATTCAATTAGATTTGGCCATCGTTTGTTTTGTAGGACAGTGGAACAAACGGCCCTCAGTATCAAGGTAACTCCGTTGTTGCCATGCCTATTTTATTTCAAAATGTGTCTGTGACATTTTGGCCGGATATTATGTATGGATAGTTTATTATGGCCATAATGTTTTGTATGGCTATGGTGCACACGGCCCTCAGTATCAAGGTAACTCCGCTGCAACCATACCATTTGTTGAAGTCTGAAGAATGATTTGGCCTCTATCAAATCGTGTCATAGTACTTGGTGTACTAGTAGTTGATTATGTGGAAAAAAAAAAAAAAAAAAAAAAAAAAATGCTGACTGCGCATGTACGGCGGTAGTATTATATACTGGAGTAATAACCAGCAGTTTTGATAAAATTTATTAAGGACTTGAATACCTGATTTCTAATGGTGGGCTTAGGGTTTAATAACGCTGGTAATGTTAAGGGAGTGTTGAATTTTTTAATTCGTTTCTAAGTGCCACACGTTGTTGGCTGTGGATTGGGCATTCAAGTAGCACGTGTTCTATTGTTTCTTCTACATTGTTGCATGCGGTACAGAGTGGTGAGGTGTTTTTCAGAAGCATGGACAGATGTGATTTAAGTCCGGTTTTGCCTAGTCTTAATCTGGTGATTATGCGGTCATCACGTTTATTGTCTAACTGGAATCCCTGGGCTTGTCTTTTCTCTCCATCAAGGATCTTATGTAACCACCGTCCACGTTCTTCTTCGTTCCATTCCTTTTGCCACTTGCTATCTATTTTGCGTCTAATGATAGTGTTGAGTTCTTTATATCCTAATCCTATTGGCACATCGTGTGTAGTTTTAGCAAGACTGTCTTTGGCAGTTTTGTCGGCTGCTTCGTTACCTCTGATGTTGACATGCGCGGGTACCCATGCTAAAATGGCGTCTATACCCTCGTTGTGTATTTGTGTACATATACATTCTATTTTGTGTATGAGATCAGGTCTACTGTCAGATATAGAATTTTGGATGGATGTGAGTCCACTAAGGGAGTCACTGAGTATCACCGCACGGATTGGTTTGTGCTCGATGATCCATTCGAGAGCCTTTATTATAGCAATCAGTTCGCTAGTGTACACAGACATATTATCTGGAAGTTTGAAACCATTTTGTATGTTGAGCTCAGGTATAACAAAAGCTGATCCTGTGTTATTCCTTGTGTTTTTCGATTCGTCTGTATAGATTTTTAAGTAATTTTTCCAGTTTTGGTTGATATATTCGAGGGTGGTGGCTCTTATAAAGTCTGGGTTGTCCTTCTTTGTGAGGTAGTCGTGAATACTAGTGTCCACGTGGGGCGACTCTAATTCCCAGGGTGGTCTAGTGATCTTGTCTGTGTCGCAGATGGGCGCGATGGGTATTTCATGCTCTTGGAATAGGTTATTTACGGTGTAGCCGAGGGGGGCGGAGTCCTTTTCCCAGTTTTTCTTTAAATATTCATATTCACTTTTATCTTCAAAAATTTTGTGGCATGGGTGATTTTCGCCCTTAGCTCTAGTTTTTCCTGCATATTTCAGACTGTTCCTCTCGTCTTAAATGTAAGGGTTTCTCATTGGTTTCTATTTGAAGACTACATAAGGCGGTTCCCTTGAAGGCTCCAGTAGCTATTTTTAGAGCAGAATATTGGATGCTGTCTATTCTTTTTAGTTGTGTCTTACATGCTGATTGGTAGGCGATGGACCCATAATCTATTTTTGACCTGATTAAGGTTTGATATAATTCTATCAGACTATATTTACTCGCTCCCCAGTTTGTCCCAGACACACATCTCATGAGGTTCAGGTCTTTATTGCAGCGGAGGACTAGTTGGTCGATGTGGTCTTTCCATGTGAGTTTTCTGTCAAAGATCATACCTAGGTATTTAACACTATTTCTGAATTCAATTTTCTGACCTCCTAGTGTTAGTTTAACGTCAATGTGTTTATTGTTTGAAAATATAATGCCCGTTGTTTTTAGGGCGGAAAATTTGAAGCCCCATTTATCGGCCCAGCCGCTAATTGTATCTAGTGTATTTTGCATTATACCTGTCAATTTTTTTATGGAGCGTGCGGTTTTCCAGAGGGCAGAATCGTCAGCAAATAGAGACTGTTCTACTTCCGGATGTTTCGTGTCAATTTCATTGGCTAGGCCATTGATGAGGATGTTGAAAAGGGTAGGGCTTATGACGCTTCCCTGAGGGGTACCGTTGTCTAATTCATGGTCGGTGGATAGGGTATTTCCTATGCGAACTTTAAAATTTCTATTGTTTAGGAAGTTTTTTATCCAGTGTTGCATTCTTCCCTTAATTATGAGGCGCCGTTTGTGACAATATTGTCAACGACAAATATATAGAGTTAAAACCAAAATATAAAGTCGCCGTTTGTGAAAATATTGTCAAACACAAATATATAGTTAAAACCTTTGTAAATATATATAAAACGAAATAAATAGGGCCTATATATAAAGTTTTTTTTTTTATAAATATTTTTTTAACATAAATAACGATAGGAAGTTAAGACGTTAAATATAACGTAAATATAAAGTACACGAACAAACTTAAAATTATAGAGTGTACATGTAAACCGCAATCGATGTGCGCGCGAGTAATACTGGTTAATCAAAACTGCAACTGAGTTCGGAAGCGAAACTATGACAGCGGTGAAAACCACTCGCATGTCCCAGATGTGGCGAATCAAACAATAAGATCACGTACCTGAACATATTTCAGCTCACTGCCATAATGATTTAGTAAAGGCCTATTCCAATTTTCAACAATTACTGTTATCATTTACAATCGTACTTCAGAGTTATCACATCAATTAGATATAAATACATCTACTTATAAATCACCATAAGATATCCTAGCATGCAGTGGATGGGTGACCGGGTGCTGTACTGACTGGGCTGATCAGTGTCCAGAATAATAGGAACTGTGGATACTCTCGTGTTCTGGCACATGTAGGCACCGTCTTGATATGACTGAAACAATGTTGAAAACGACGTTAAATCCTACTCACTCACTCCTAGCCTGCAGCCAATATCACGGCCTGTCCTTTAGATGTTCAATCTACGATTCCGCCGGCCAAGTCGCTGGTTGCTATTTGCCGCATAAAAACATCAACAGAAGTTGAAATAAAACATGCGCAATAACGATGCATTAATTATGCGCAACACAAATATTAGGCAATTTGAAATCATACTGAATATGAGCATATTTCATTGATCAGAATATGATCATTCATAGCCTAGTTATAGGATTTGGAATTATATTGTCGTTTTGTATATTTTATCGTTTTTCGATAATTTCCGAATTTCCAAACAAGACAAAAATTTGCAGGGAACTTGGTATAAGTACAGCGGATGTGGAAACTAATGGGTCATGAGGAAACCGGTTGCACTATGCTGGTATCATCAAACGTACCGCTCTCACATTATGAAAGAACCATGGCGTATACTGTGGGAACCACCAGTGTGGATTGTACTGTTGCGTTCACCGTTCCTCGTTTTCATTATCGAGATCATTTATTATAGCATGATACGCTTACTTGATCTCAAACTTTTTAGGTTTTAAGTTAGTATAACGTAAGTAGAATAAAATAAACTGTTGATATTCGTAAGCGCTAGGTACTGGGTTCAATCCCTGGCCGGGTCATACCAAAGACTTGAAAAATGGAACTTGTTGCTTCCTCGCTTACGCTCAGTATTAAGAGGATAGAACAAGGACGGTGTCAGTATAATGTGACTGAGTGGGGTGTCATGTTTGCCTACGGAATGATATTTCGGTGGGACAGCAGTATAAAATGGCAGCATTAGATCTGCTCGGTTACAAGTAGTTAACCACACCCCTCCCACTCACCTCCCTTCCCTTCCCCGTCGTGATATAGCTGAAAAAATGTTGAAAGCGACGTTAAACCCTATTCACTCACTCGTCAGCGTATATAATAGGTTAATACCGATGCCCGTCAAGAACCCCACGCGTATTGAAGATCAATTAGCGATTAGCACGCAGGGGTAAAACGGCTTCGACTGATTCCTTAGTTACTAGTAACAGCTTCGAGGCAGCGCAAAAGTGAAAAAGGCCAATCTAGTATTCTTCATGAGCCATTAGTTTCATGAGCCATTAGTTTCCACATTCGCTGTACGTATACCAAGTACAAATTTTCGTCTTGTTTGGAAATGCGGAAATTATCGAAAAACAATAAAATATACAAAAACGACAATATAATTACAAATCCTATAACTAAGCTATGAATGGTCATATTCTGATCAATGAAATATGCTCATATTCAGTATGATTTCAAATTGCCTAATATTTATGCTGCGCATAATTAATACATCGTTATTGCGCATGTTTTATTTCAACTTCTGTTGATGTTTTTATGCGGCAAATAGCAACCAGCGACTTGGCCAGCGGAATCGTGGATTGAACATCAAAGGGACAGGCTATGATATTGGCTGCAGGCTAGGATATCTTATGTTGATTTATAGATAGATGTACTTATATCTAATTGATGTGATAACTCTGAAGTACGATTGTAAATGACAACAGTAATTGTTGAAAATTGGAATAGGCCTCTACTAAATTATAATGGCAGTGAGCTGAAATATGTTCAGGTACGTGATCTTATTGTTTGATTCGCCACATCTGTGACATGCGAGTGGCTTTCACCGCTGTCATAGTTTCGCTCCAGAACCCAGTTGCAGTTTTGATTAACCAGTATCACTCGCGCGCACATCGATTGCGCAGCTTCCTTTGGGCATATCCTGTTTACATGTACACTCTATAATTTTAAGTTTGTTCGTGTACTTTATATTTACGTTATATTTAACGTCTTAACTTCCTATCGTTATTTATGTTAAAAAAATATTTATAAAAAAAAAAAAAAAAAAACTTTAGATATAGGCCCTATTTATTTCGTTTTATATATATTTACAAAGGTTTTAACTATATATTTGTGTTTGACAATATTTTCACAAACGGCGACTTTATATTTTGGTTTTAACTCTATATATTTGTCGTTGACAATATTGTCACAAACGGCGCCTCATACTTAATCCCAAGTTTGCTTAATTGAATAATTATGCCGTCCTGCCATACAAGGTCAAATGCTTTTTCTATGTCTAGGAAGATACCTAGTGTGTACTGATGTTTGGCATTTCCCTTTTTTATCGAGTGTTGTAATCTGGCTATATGGTCTAATGTACTTCTGTTCTTACGAAAGCCGCTTTGGGTTTTGTTTAATAAGTTGTTGTTTTCCATATGAAATTCCAGTCTATTCTTTACCATAGTTTCCATTATTTTGCATAGATTTGAGGTGAGAGAAATTGGGCGGTAAGAGTTGCTGTCTGATGGATCTTTACCTG